>JABUQX010074263.1:0-5000 GCA_015478945.1 Trachelipus rathkii | reverse complement strand
AATTATAAGATCGAGGAAGGACAGAGAATTGTTGCTTTCTTTTCTTTAGTCACACCCCCCTTTTATACAAATGTAACAGCATAAAAACTCTCCTACATAGAGCCTACCATTTATCTTCCTCCTATTTTTTAATGCATAAAGAATTTAATTTCCTTCATAAATTTTTCACTTCAAACTATTTCCCTTCTTCATTAATCTACAGATCCATTAATTCTTATTTAAATTCCAAATTCGACCCTAAACTAATCTATAGTCAACCCAAAAAAAGAGATCTTTTTGTCAGTTTGCCCTATTACGACCCCATCTACCTAAAATTAAAAAAAGACCTATCGCAAGTATTGCAGGACCTCTATCCCCAACTCAACATCAATCTCATCTTCACTTCCTCTTTTAACATTTCATCTATTTTAAATCACAAGGATAGAACTCCCGTTGCTCTTAAGTCCTCTGTTGTTTACAAGTTTTCTTGTGATGGCTGCGCAGCCATCTACGTGGGTAGCACCCTGCGCCAACTTACAGTTAGGATCGACGAGCACCGGGGTGTTTCTTCCCGGACAAACAATTTTCTCTGTTCCCCAGCCCACTCCACCATCAGAGATCATTCTCACACTAATAATCACCCTCTTAATCACTCCCATTTCACTATACTCGCACAAACATCCGATCCAACCAACTTGACATATTTCGGAATCTTTGTTCATTCATAATCTTAAGCCTAGTCTCAACAACGACAGTGGCCCATTTAGTCTACAATTGCTATGAAGTCTCGATTTTTTGTTCGTCTCAAACCTATCATTCAACCTTGATTAAGTAAGTTTAATTTTTTGTATAACTATGTGTTATTTGCCTGACACTTGATTAAATCTATAGCTTTAATTTTCGATTGTGATTGGGGTTAATGAAACATCAATTATTTATAACTCTGTTTATTATTATTTTTTGCAATCATTTTTATTTTTGTTTTTTTTTATTCATTTTGATTTTAATTTTTGCTTCATTCTAAATTTTATTGTTCACCATTCATTCCAATTTTGTTTTTATTTGCATCCCATGTAAATATTATGTCAATTTTGGTAAATTTTGCTTTACATTAGTTTGCGTTTTCACCACATTTATTAACTTTATTTTCATTATTATTATTATTATTATTATTATTATTATTATTATTATTATTATTATTATTATTATTATTATTATTATTATTATTATTATTATTTATTATTATTTTTTTTTTTGTCATTTTATGCTTTTTGTAGTTTTTGTAATTTTTGCTTCGATTTTTATATTGCTATTTATATGTTTATTATACTGTAGTGTTTTGTCCTGAGAATGGGAACAGCTTGTAATTTTTGCTTCGATTTTTATATTGCTATTTATATGTTTATTATACTGTAGTGTTTTGTCCTGAGAATGGGAACAGCTTGTTTTCCGAAACGTTGATTAAAGTTTTACGGTTGGGATGTTCAGATTATTGGTGCTTCTTTTTATTATATATATTATTATATATATATATATATAATAATATATATATATATATATATATATATAATATATATATTATATATAATATATATAATATATATATATATATATATATATATATATATATATATATATATATATATATTTATCGGATTGATTTCCCGATAATGTTAAGTTTGCTAGACACCAGTGAAACAACTTGTACTATATATATAAATTGGAAAGGAAGGATAGAAAAAAATAAAGAAATCAAAGTTTTCGTTACATAATAGAATACTTTATTTCAAAAGTAAAATAAGAAACCTTAAACTTTAATCTCTTTATACTAAATTAATTATCAAACTTAATATATAACAGCATGAAGTAAAGTTTCGGTCCGAAATACTTCTTCGAACCAGGAACTGAGGAAAACCACAGTCGTCAAATATCATCGCTTAAAAGTACCCGTACCGGCTTCATTATAAATAATAAAAGCAGGCAGAAGACGGACTCCCACGGCATTAAAATTTACAAGTCAACCCTGTCCATAAATCTAGTTTTCCGGAAAATCATATTAAAGAAATTTAAATATTAACATAAAAGCTTCTATTACCTGTTTTCCGAGTCGAGCACGATAATGTTCAAAACAAGATAACTATTTTTTTTCCTTCTTTAATACCTTTTTATCAATTAAGAAAGTTACTGAAAATACTTGATCAAGCAATTTAACACTTTTAAAAGTTTCAACAGTAATAAAAAAAAAACTTACATTAGCTCTACAATTATCACTCACTGACACTCCACGTATAGTTTTCCAAAATCAGTCCAACAAATAAACAATCCTGATTTACCAATATGAACGAGTTTTGAGTTCAAACAAAGGAATCCTAGCAACCAACTGAGAGGCTTAATCGAACCCTCGCATTTCATTCACTGGTAAGCACTGTAAATTGGGTTCAACTCCGCTTTATACTGCTTCCCGAGTCTTTCTCGGGAATATTTCTTCTGCTTTTTTTCTCAAATCCTTACTTTTTTTTATCCTTTTCCTTACTGTGAACCAGCAATCTTGTCTGCTCTTCCGTATACTCCTACTTGTTCACCTTGAGATGTCTAAATACAATCTGATTCTATATCGAACTTTTCCATTAATTTACCCTCTTAAAATACTTACTTGGTTCATCTTATTCCATTATAATATATATTAATAATGTCTTGACCGTTTATATTAAGTTTCTCAATAATTTCCTCTTCAACACATCAACATCCCGCCCTAAAATATACTCTAAATCTTATTAAATTTCATTATTATGATTGCTATTGATGATATTAGAATTTCTAATAAATCTGTAATTATTTTATTTATTTATTTATTTATTTTTTTTTTAAATTATAATTTACCTACTACTACATAAACACCATCATGGAAATCTGTAGATGATATAAAACGTAAAAAAACTACCCCTTTATTCTTGTAGGATGAGAAGTACTTTTTAATGTAGTTACTAGCACTATATAATACACGGAGATTATATAATTTACCTACTTAATCTTTCAGATAGAATATATGAATAAATACTACATTAATAATTATATAAATATTATAAATATAGCTTATTAATAAAAATAGTATAAAAATATATATATATATGTAGTTGTCATATATATATATAATATATACATAATATATAATATATATTAATTATATAATATATCTATATATATATAAATATATTTATTATTATAATAATAATATATATATAAAATTTTTGATTAAAAAACTATTTTGAAAGTTTTAATTCACTATAAACCTATACTTAATAGTAAATACAATATAAAAATAATATAATAAATATAATTAATAGAAATTTAAACATATAATATATAATAAATAAAGATATATAAATATAGATAATATAATTATAATATATATTATATATATTACTAAGGGATTGTTTAATTATTCTAAGTTTTTTGTTTCAATGGCGGAGAGTATTCTTCAGCTGATATCATGCCAAAATTTTTGATTAAAAAACTTTTTTGAAAGCTTTTATAAATTCACTAGAAACTAACTATGGTTAATCCTTTTGTATGTTATTTTTAAAATTGAAACAGCCAATAGAAAGTCTTTTTCCTACCGGCGATATATGAAGCCAAAAGGGAGGAAAGACGCCAGTTATGAGGCTAAGACAACAAAGCCATTCAACAAGTTCCCAGGCTTTGGCCCGGCACGTAAAAATTATGATTATTTATACTAAAATTAAAGTGTAATTATTATTAATGTTCTTATAATAAGATCTTCTTCAGTTAATAAATCTTTTAAGTGTCATTTGATACGATAAGTTACTTCACCATGAATAAATCAATAGATAAAAAAATTCAGAGAGAGTGGGAATAACATCTTTAGATGTTGGCAATCATGCTTTCGCCCCTTGCATCATTCTAATAAATATATATTGGGATGAATACTCACGAAAAAGTATTTGAATTGTCAGATCCATCCTTATTTAATATACAAAATAAAAATTATCTATTATTATGTTGAAACCAACAATATAAAAAAGAATATTAATAAAGAAAATAACATCAAACTATTTGCTATACACCTTCCAGTTCTTATTAATTATTGTACCCGAGGTGTGAGTGATTTCATTCTATGTTTAATTAACTTAAAATCTCATCACTCTCTGCCACATGTGCATCCCCCAGTATCTGACTTTAAAAATACCAACCTGTACTGATAAAAAAGGGTCACAAGGATATAATAACAGAATAATAATAAAACTAATAATAAAATAACGCGGTGATAATAATGAAAGTGGTTCTAGTAAGAGTACTTTACTAAGCTGAAGTTACTTGAAAAGTAAGTTTAGGTCAATATTGATAATTGCTAAAAAAACCGTAAGCGATAACGTGAAGAAAATTTCCTTTTGTAAAGAAAAAAAAAAGTAAATCCAAAAATACTTCAAAAAAAAAAAAAAAAAAAGAAAAAAAAGTCATTTCATTAACAGAAAATCGCCGCGCATTTCAAAAAGAAAAAAACAAAAACAAAAGATCTTCCAATGAAGGCCGATACCAGAAAGCTTCGTCCTGCTATTATATGGGGGACGGGTAGAGGAAAAACTCCCCACAATTGAGACCTCCAATAGCACGTAAGCAAAAGCTTTCTCTAAAAATGTGAAACTTAAGAAAAGAAAAAGAAAAATAAAGTCTCGGTGATGAAGACGAGGCCTATATATAAAGAAACTTGTGAAGGGTACGAAATAACCCAAAAGTTAAATTCGCCTCTATGCTGTAATAACAACAAACTATAGCTCAAAATTGCCTGTCTGTTAAAGCACATAAGCCACTCGTAACGTTGTTCAGAGAATACAGGAAAGAACATAGAAATTCTTCTCCCGCGCAAATGGTATTTTTTTTTTGTGTTTATCTTCTATCTATAATATTTTGTTTTATTAAAAAGTTAATTAATATATAAATACGGTGCGGAATGATGTTATAAGTAAGAAATCAGATAACTTCTTTTGGTTTATTCCTTCCTT
>JABUQX010074262.1:12500-28635 GCA_015478945.1 Trachelipus rathkii | reverse complement strand
CTGTGTTCACAAGTGTGGCAGACATTTTTTTCATTGGTGTCAAAGTGATGGAGTTTTCTTATTTATGTAAAAATTAATTATGAAAATAATAGAAAATGGAAATTGAAAAAAAGGACCTGTAAATTAAGTGTCAACGGTCTTTTTTCAGTGAAGTGTCTGAAATACGAGTGTGAGACAGGCGAAGCATTTTATTTTAAATAAAATAAAATTAAGATATATTTTTTTTCAAAATAGTGTTAAAATATTGTTTATCGGATTTCTTCATAAGTAGTGTTTTAACAGTTAGTAAACATTAGTAAGGGTGTTAATAGATTATTAAGTTTTTTAGAGAAGTGTGTTGTGAAGATATTAATTTCTGAAAGAAAATAGTAGGAAGGACCTAAAATAAATTGATAGAAGTCGATGAATATTATTTCGGGTAAAAGTAAAGAAAAGAATAATTAATTAATTTGTTATAATGCTAAATGGGTTTCGGGAGGTATCAAAAGAGTTTCAAGGAAATGTTTTTTAGTACCTGTAGCTAGGAACCGACCGGGCGGGCCTACCGGCCACCAGGCATTCTTTAGGAAGAAGGCCGGGGAAATAGGAAAACGGGGTTTTTCCTTTAAAAACTTTAATTAAAATTTAACAAGGGAGGATTATACATTAAATTCAAATAAGCAAATGACAAATAAACATTTAATACTATTACTGTCATTTGTTATCAACTAATGAAAATATCAACATACTAAATGATAATAATTTTTTGTAAAAATTTAATGATTTAAATTAAAATTTGTAAAAATTGAGGGAGGGACCAGAATTTATTAAGCACACCACTAATGCGTTTTATCTTGCTTATTTTGTCGATTTACCATCAATGCCTTTTTAACGCATACCATTAATGTATTTATTTATATTAATAGCAAATAATATAGAAATACAACATTAAATTGTTTTGAAATTAATTATTTTGTGAAATTGACACTATGTAAATATATATATATTATATATTTTATATAGTTATATTTATAATATATAATATATGATATATATATATTATATATATTTATATAGTATATATTTAGTATATTATTTATATATATATATATGTGAAATTGATACAGTAACATATATATATATATATATATACTATATATTTATATATAGTATATAGATAATATTATAGTATATTATGATATATTTAGAGAGGAGCCATTGGATTTTTTTAGTGTATGCTTTACTGTCACTTCATTTTATTATACATGTACAGAAATTTAAAAAATTGTTAAGAACTTTTGTTTTTAATGAAATAATTTTAAAAAGGAAAGCCTAATTTCTCGTGCAGAGACGAGACCTCTTCAGGCTAAAAGACTGGATTTCCTTCTTGATCTTAATCCCAGTTAGTGTGTTTCAGTTGGGTATGCTATTTTCCGTTCATGGTGTTGTTGATGATTTTGTGATTGTTTCAGAGATATTAATTTTGTATAAAATCTATTTACTTAACGGGATGCTTATTGTAGTTGTTACAATTATAAATGCCAAAAGGATTCCATGATTTTGAGATGGTTCGTGTATTGATATTTCTGATCATCTTATATTGTTGATAAGTTGATAGAGTGGCCATGTGTTACGATTGATTGTTAAGTGAATTTATGCTGTCCTTAGTGCAGGTCCGACTGTTGTTGATTTTTTCCCCTTACCTTTGGCCATCTATGGTTTCAGAACCTATAAGTGTTTTTATTGCATATTGCGGGGATGTGATATATACAGCTTTGGGGGAGATTTTCCTTTCGTTTTGGGGTTTGAGAATGTTTTTTAAGGTGATGTTATTTGATGATAGGTAATATTTTTTGTAATATTTGTTTTAAAGATATAATGGTAATTGAGGAATGGGTAAAAAGGAGGTGTTCTATTTTTCGGTGGAAAGGTGCTATAGTACCTCCTTTTTGCTTTTTAAATACTTTTGTGATGAAAACTCCAGGATAAGTAAGTGTGAAAGTATCCTGTGGTGTATTTTAGTTTTTGTGCCTAGACAGAGGGGGGAGAGATGTACGAGGCACGGAGAAAATAGAGATGACAGAAGATTAATTTTGTGTTGGGGATGAATTAAAAATATATAATAGTTTGGTGCGAAGGTTGGTTTTCTATATATGTAAATTTCCATTCTTTAAGGCTCTTCTGCTTGTTGTGCGCTCACGCCTTCCCTCGGCGACCTCTTGTTCTGGTTCATGCTCGACGTTCTACGCGGCCTGTG
Organism: Trachelipus rathkii; assembly: GCA_015478945.1. Lineage (NCBI taxonomy): Eukaryota > Metazoa > Arthropoda > Malacostraca > Isopoda > Trachelipodidae > Trachelipus > Trachelipus rathkii. The sequence continues at coordinate 26,399 of JABUQX010074262.1, read as the reverse complement.
GCGTCGAGGTACGTTCCGTGTATTGGTAGTTGTTGGGAAGGGAGTGTTTCTCCTTCGGCGTATAAGCTGACACCCCGAAGGCTTGAATAGTGTAGTTAATTACTCTCGTTTTCTAGGTCGACCCATTAGGGGTTGGTGCCTCTGTGTATGGGGCGACGTCGCGTTGACCATAAAGATGTATATTACATCACTCCTACTCATTTACATGTCACCTCTTCATCCTGTGTCCTAATTCTAATATCCCTGCGTTGGCGCCGCTATACTAGTTCTGACTACTCATGTTGTGCCCTTAGCTCCCTTTGTTCGTATCTATGGATTGCCTCTATACTTTTGTGTCTTCTCACTGGCGTCCATGGTTGGGCGCGCTTTCATCTCATTCAGCGAACTTCCGTACCATGTGTTGTTCTGTAATATTCTGCATCTCCTATAGTCTTATGCTATCCAGACCATAGTCCATCTCTCGTTAATATGATAGATTTCCTCCGCTCTGTTTTTACCGTTCAGCTGTGATTACGTGCTGTGTGCGACTACGCGGGTCCTGCATTTGTTCTTTATTCGAACCTAACCTACACCCTTCTGTTATACCTGTGATCACTTGTGCTACTAGTCATTGCTCATTTGTCTCCGTCGAAGCGAGATGCTTATATCTCGTGTAGATCTGTCACTTTCTCATCATTCTAATGTATACTACCCATTCTATGAATAAAGAAATTTTTATACCATATTGTTACACGCCAGTTTATTAAAAATAGTTTATGGATTTTGAGAAGTGTAGATGAATTTTTGTCTACACTCAAAAAACCAACCTAATGATGTCATAAACATTATTAACTACCCTAGTGTCATCTTCAGTTAGATATACCGATAGAATGTTCAACATCTTCCTTTGATCCTTAATCATTATGGAATAAAAACATTTGTGAATTAACCTATATATAGAAAAAGCTTCGAAAACGTATATCATGTGGCTGATCATCTCATTAAAATTAGTGTTTGTCATTCAGGCTATTGATTGCTTAAGCTTTAACTTGCTTTTAAAACGTGTTTCAATCCAATTTACCTACTGAGTTTTATCAAAGCATTAAAAGCAAAAACGAGGTATTATTGATTTCGTTAAAAAAATATTAAAAAAATATTACCATTTCATCAATAAAATCAACATTAAAAAATTCCATCAAAACGAAAGAAATCCTTCCAAAGCTGTATAATATCAGATCCCTGCAATACCATTGCAATAAAACATATATAGGCTGAAACCCATAGATTTGCAAAAGAAGAAAAAATCAAACATACAGATGACCAGCTGCACAAGGACAGCATAAATTACTTTACCATGGGGGGGGGGTGGAGTCATGGAGGCGTAGAACACGCCAGGCCATTTAAGTAAAATATAGAAGATATCCAGAAGTTATTACAAGAAATCGAAATTATCGGGATATTTTGCCATTTTAATGTAAAATAAAAGCATCGGGTGAAGTTAGAAAGATTTATACCACAAATGAATATTGGAAAAATAAATATTTCAAACCACGTGAAGAAATGAACCAACTGAAACACACTTGAAATGATAAGATCAAGAAAGAATGGTTTTAGCCCTGAAAGGTTCGGTGTCGGGAGAATTAGATTTTTTTTAAAATTCTATTTCATTTCTGTTATTAACAATGTTTTTAATTTGTGTATTTAGTAATAAATGAAGTGACAGGAGATAATACTACAAAGAATCCAGGCCTTCTGCTTACAATTACCTTCTAATGTTGTCATTTCAAATATATATATATATAGTATTATAGTTATAAATATATATATATAGTATAGTTATATTATATATATTATATATATAATATATATATATATTATATATTATTTATTTATTATTATATTATATCTTAGTATTTTATATATACCATTTTATATATATATATATATATATATTTAGTTATATATATGATATATATATATATATTCTTATACTATTATATATATATATATATATTATAATATTATATTTATATTTAGTAACTTATTATAATTGTCAATTATTTTTAAAATTTCTTTCCCGAAAATATTATTTATTGAATTAATTAAATGTATTTTTTTGAGACTTTAAATTGATTAATACATTGAAATGTATATTTAATTTTCATTCCTAAGTTTAACTTTCAGTGTTTTTTGACTTACATTTCTAATTTTAGCTAACCCCGGCGCCGGCCCCGGCCCCGGCCCGGCAAATTGCCTCCCCGCTCGTCCATATCTGTATCACATGGAGACATAGAAAGGCCCTTGGCAAACTTTAAGAAGATATCTTGAAGAATATATAGCCCAATGAACAAATGATAATAAACTGATGAATGGGAAGGCTTCGTAACGTGGAACAAATACTTTGCACTCAAAGTGTCATTCATTAAATTTCCGTAACGCTAAAGAAAGCACATACCAACAACCATCGAAAGCGAATGGGGCAAAATTAAAACAAAATCAAGAGCAGGCCGCTATCGTAATCATTTTACATCCTATATGTTAGCTCAGAGGAAAAAACAGCAAGCACAAGAAGACATGTATGAAAACTTCATAAAGTAAATTGATAACAAGGAATGTAGAGGTGAGACCTAACGTACCTAACGTAAAGTCACCTAACTAAGCTAACGTGAACGACAACTAACCTACCTAGACTAAACATTCGCCCTAGAGAATGTTTATGTGTATCATAGAGGATACTTTCTGCGAAAAAAAAAATTTTTTAATCCCGACCGTTTGTTCCGTGTTGGCCATATAGTAATATGTCCAGATGTATATAGTATATATATTATTATATATACTATATAGTATGATATATATATATATATATATATATATAATATTATATATATATATATAGTGATATAATATATATATATTAGAAATTTTTGTTTAAAAAATTAATACAAAATTTGAATAATAACTTTTCGCACGTTTCAATAAAAATTGAAAATCTTATTTTAAGATTCTTAAACTATTATTAATCTCCTAGAAATCATCACTGTTTACTATCAGTAGATATCCCTCATGCATACATATACTATATATATATATATATATAATATAGTATATATATATACTAAAATCGTATATAGATATATATATATATAGTATGATATATATATACTAGTATATCTAGCCGTTAAATATTTAGAGTTTATAATAACTACAATATATATAATATAAGCTATAATATATATATATATATATGTAATATATATATTATATTATATATATATATATTTATATATATATATATTATATACTATTATATATGTTATATATTTATATATATATTTTACTTTATTATATATAGTATATATATAATAATTAATATATATTTTTATTATATTATAATATATTATTATATATTTATATATATATATATATATAATTTTAAGGGTATTCTCTATCGGTGTATATATATAAGATTATTATATATATATAAATATATCCTATATATATATATATATATAGTATATATATATATATATATTTAGATTATATATATATATATTATATTGTAATATGCATTGCTATTTCAAAGCGTTTTTGTGTACTAAACATGTCTCGGAAGTTAAAAATTCATTATTTGAAGATGCTCTAATACAACCAACTCGATACTTTCGAAAGGCAGTTTAAGCATATTAGAGGTTTAACTTTCAAATAAAGAGGGAATAGCTAATAAAAAGCATGCTTCCTTTGCTTAACCAAATAGCATATATATAGTATATATATATTATATATATATTATTATATATATATATATATATGTAGTAGTTATATATATTATCTTAATATATATATATTATTATTTAGTATTATATAATCCTATATTATTATATATTAATAATATATTATTATTATAAAAATTTAGATAAAGAGTTGTCAGAAAAGAGTTTATTTCTTGGAAACCTGGGGGTTGCCTAATGCAAAGAGTAGAGCAGCGGTTTTTGTGATATTTTGGAATTCATTCGCCATTTATTTTTCTGAAACGTGATAAGTTGCTTTTTAAGATCATGTCGTTGTAGGCTTCAAGCCGGGTAACAGTTACACTGTAAGTCTTCGTGCTGAATTAAATGTTTAAATTTCAGATGTTTTTTTCGAAGATGGTTTTTTATGTGGCATTTTAATTTCATTGCTGGAAAGCTTTAACGAGGTCACTACTTCGTTGAGCATTGGGAAAAAACTTGTTCTCAAGTAAACCGTTAAAGTAACGCTAGTGTATTCTCCCATATTTAACTACTATTTGTAGTTATAGTGACGACTAGGTGTTCAAGAGTACTACTTCTCTTAAGATATTCTGGACTTGGCAGTGCACATGATCTAAACAATTATTATTGCACAGGCCCAATATTCAATTCTTTTAGAATTTCGTCAAAGTTCTTGAATTCTGAGCTTTCTACTAATTTATATGAGCGGATATGCTGATCTCTATTATAAATTGCGTATACTTACAAATTATATATTAATATATATCAATAAATATATATTATTAGTATAATTATATATACTTATATATATATATAGTATATTATATAATATATTTATATATATATATATATATATATATGTATATAGTCAACGAGACTAAAAGTGTCTTTATTAGGAAGTTTCTTTCTAGTGTATGAAATAGCTTCATGCATTGTATAATCATTTTAATTTTAAAAATATGTTTATGCAAATAGTAGCAGCTCTGGATTGGGTTTTGAACCTTTGGTTTTTCTCAATTTTCTTTATTGTCATTTTCGAAAGAGGATTTTAATGTGAACGAAAGTAATTAATCTACTGGCAAAAGAGGGGAATCTACTCTCTCTCTTCCTTCTCCTCTCTCTTCTCCTCTCAATCTCTCTCTCTCTCTCCCTACTTCTCTCTCTCATCTCTCTCGTCTCTCTTCTCATCGCTTAGATCGTGTGAGACTAATAAAAGCTTTTCATATATATATAAGCCCCATTCCACCAGACGTTTTCCCCGAGCGGGAAGATGCGCATTTTCTCAGCAGGGTGAAACTGGAGAAAATGTTAATAAATTGCTATTTATTCTTGCGTTTTCAAGATGGAATATTTGCAAATTTTTGCTATTTCACTCAACATCTTCCCAGACTATTTTCATCTAAATTGGGAAGATGATCTGAAAAATAAGTTGTAAAAGAACTTTTAACAACATAATAAATTTATGTTATTAAGAATTGGATAGACTTTGTATAAACTAATATTGATTATGTATAATTCACAAAATAACTAGAAAATAATTCTAGTGCTGAGTGTAAATATTGTGTTGTTGTTGAGTTTTTGGTTTTGGGATTCTTAGTGACAACAAGCTTTCGGAATCTTCTTTTTTTTTTTTCAATTCCTTTTTTTTGTATGTGGTATATAAACATTGGGGTTCGGATCACTGTCTTGCTTCGAGAACCTTGTTACACAAACGGATCTACGAGGGAGAATTCCAGTGAGAATGCACAAATCGCCTCATAGAAATAACGACAATATTATAAACATTCACAATTAATTATCATATAAATATTTTTTATATAATTATATATATATATTATATATATACTAGTATAATTGATATATATTTATATACCTTATATATCCAACAGTAAATATACATATGAAAATTTCCTATCTGATATATATATTATATATAATTATTATATATATATATATAATATTATATATAGTATATATATATATATGCGTATGTGTGTGTGTAACATATGTGTAAAGGTTATTCTTACCTTATATTCTGGTAAATAGTATTGGCAACAAATATGATAGGAAGCAAAAAGGATTTTTCATCGTTTTTAATTTTTTTGAAATAAATCGTACGGGAGCTTTAACGAAAAAAAACGCAAATATGTTAATACTAATGCTGTTGAGTCGAATTTAGGATGAGAGTTCAGAATCGCGATGTTTGAAAGTTTTGCTGGAACGGAATCAGTATCGGTGTCCTTTTGAAAAAAACAAAAAAACCATCTCAGTACAGGAATCCGAGTGGGGTTCCGAACCTCGCAATCGGAACTGAACTGGGACTTAGTTCTATTGTGTTATACCCACTTGCAGAGTCATTTTATTTCGATGCGACGTCAATGTTCTAGAATTCTATGTACTATGTTGCATGTTTTAGAATTCTATGTCCTATTTTCTAAAATATAATATTCTATAATTCTATGCTCTAGATTTTAGAATTCTATGCTATGTCCTATGATCAACAATTCTATGTTCTGTACTCTAGAACTCTGTTCTGTCTTATTATTCTAGAACTTTGTTCTAGATTCTAGAATTTTAAGTTCTATATCTTATATCCTAGAATCTAGTTCTAGAATTTTTAGACTTCCTAAGTTCTAATTTATATTTCTGGAATATATGTTCATGCTCCAATTCCTATTTTTGTAATTCTATTACTTCTAAAGTTCTATTTGCATGCTCTATGTCCGTAATTTTATGTTTTTACTGCTTTTATCTCACAGCACTTGAGATAGGCTCCTCTACGTACAAAGAAAAAGCAATGGAAGAGTTTTGATAAAGTCTTTTTTTATGCTTTTTTTATCTTTTTAGCTTGTATGTGTGTGTAGGCGCATGCGAGCGGTGGTGTAATTGGGGTGGGTGTAGTGGTGATGCTAAATTAGATTCAACTCAGATGTCGATACTTTTTTCTTCACGGTACCTATCTAGATTCCCTTTCATATTTAAAATGTTTGCCATATCACTGACAACCCTATAATTTGTCTCTAATATATATTTTATTATATATAAGGAGTAGTAAGGAGGTCCTCGGTAAACGAAGTGAGGACCTTTTTTGACGCTTTTTTTGACCTTTACCTTTTTGGGTTTGTGACCTTTTTTGGGCCCAAAATTTTTACTGCCCTTGACCTTTTTGGGGCTTGACCTTTTTGGGACTTTACCGTTTTTTTCGATCCAAACCTTTGATCTTACCCATGGGTCATTTTTGCCAGGTATTGTTTTGAGACTAATTGTTTTGAGACCTAATTTTTGAGAACCGCCTAATTTTTTTGAGAACGCGCTATTTTTGGAACCTAATTTTTGGCAACCTATTTTTTGGGGCAACCCTAATTTTTAGGCACCCTTTCAAGAAAGGGTGCGCCAAACAGGTTTGCGTTAGCAACCGTTGTACGTATTACCCGCCTATTTTACGCCCTTACTTTTTTCGAGTGGGCAATTTTGCCCACGGTAATTTTTGATCTTCCTTTAGGGGCTTAGCCTTTTTGGATTGTGTTACACGCTTGTCACACGTACAAACACACGACCCATCCTTTGGTCTTCCAAGGGTGCAATTTTGGCCCACGGTAATTTTGGCTACCCTTTAGGGCTTCCATGGATCAATTTTTGCTCACGCTAATTTTTACGCCACTCGTGGCCCACCGTAATATTTCGTTCCTACTGTACGATGTATGGACCTATACTAATTGAACACCCTACACCCATGTGCGCGTGCGCGCACCACACCACAACATGCAAACACCACACACCTCACTTACACTATACAGAACATTCACTATGCCACTTATACGCACATTCACTAAATGACACTTACATTTACCCATAACACTTACATTTATACTTATACCTCACGTTAACAAGCACACTCGCAATCCTTTCTGGTCTTCCATGGGTCCATTTTGGACCCACGGTCATTTTTGTCCTTCTTTAGGGGGTTAGCCGCTATTTTTTTGAACGTCTTGACTTGTTTGACCATGTATTTCAATCCTTAACCTTGCATATACCATGGGTCAATTTGACCTACGCAACTGTGAGGCTTTGATGGTTCAATCATTCCGTAAGAAGTTCTAGTGATTTCTATTAGTTTCTATGAGTATTCTGTGAGTGCCAGGTGACAGTGAGCTGCCAAGTGAGTGGCCAATGAGTGCCATGAGTGCCAAGTGAGTGCCATGAGTGCCAAGTGAGTGCCACAATACTTCAATAGCATCTTAACCAATAAAAAGCACATAGTGCAACATGGTGCGCCTACTTTTTCAAGCCTTATTGCTACCTCCCCTGAGCTAGAATAGCTAATATTGGTTCTACCCCAGGTAATAGGGTATGCAAGGATTCGATGGTGTACATTTACAATCCTGCTAGAATCTTCCTAACTATGAGTTAGTATTTTTTATAACACTTATAACATTATACCACGACTGGATATATATCTAAAGAGCTACAACAGTTGAGGGACAGGTGATCGCAAACGGTTTCCCGATCCGCGTCCGCAGGTCACGTGCCATCGCGAAACCTGCACGGCGGCGCCGGCAGGCCAGCAAAATTACCGCGTAACCGTCACCGCCGCCCGCGTGCGTCCGCAGAGCAATATTTTTCCGCGTAACAGCCGCCGGTGCGTCCGCAGTGACGCCAAGAATCCGCGGTGGAACGAAAATATGATATCAATGGTAACTAATTCATAGAATTTCATACTTAAAGCATTCAAAGAATTTCTTTTAATATACTAAGTGAGTCATTCTTTTTATTTCATCTTAAACATTTTTATTAAAAAACATTTTTCGCGCAACCTAAACTGTAAAGTTCATTACAGGACCTATTTTTAATGAGCATATCATTTTAACATTATTTTTTACTTAATACTTTTACTTTTATCTTTAATTTATAAATTTTTAAAAATTGTATGTAAAGAAAGAAAAAAAATCCAGAGTGTCCTGATATATATCATTTTATTTACTGATATTATTTGGAAAGTTTTTACTAAAAATCAGACTACTGCGCCTGTCAATAACTGTCATACAATAGAACTGTACTGCCAATCAAACTAGGGGGGATTAGTCATGCTTTGTTGTTTTACTGCTTTACTGCTTTAACTTTCTGCTTTTAACTGCTTTAACTCCACTGGCTTTAACCGCTTTGACTTTATGCTTTACTGGACTGCTTAACTATGTTTTTACTCGCTTTAACTTTCTGCTTTACTGCTTTAGCGTCAGTAAACTATTAAAATATATATTAGTTAGCCTTTAATCATAATTTTTATTAACATTACATACCTTTAAAGCAGTAAATCAGTAATGTTAACTAACTCCTAGGGGGATTAGTATGCTTACTGTTTTAACTGCTTTATGCTTTAACTTTCTGCTTTACTGCTGTAACTTCTGCTTTACTGTTGTAACTTTCTGCTTTACTGCTTTTGTCTGCTTTACTGCTTTAACTTTCTGTCTTTTACTGTTTTTAACTCATATATTTATTTAACATATATGTTTTCTTTTATATTTTTTAATTTTTGTTTTAGTTTTTTTTTATTTCTCTTGTTATTTAAGTGTTCCATTCTTGTGATTTTTCATTAGACAAAGGTATAATAAAACACAACCAGAGTTGGTTTAGAAGATTATTTTAATAAAATTGTACGATTAAGTTTTAATTAAACATATATTTTACTGCGTTACAACTTTAATTTACAGTCATTATTCTTATCTACTTGAACGGATTATGGATTGTGGAGAAATTTACGATTTCCGAAGTCCGGCTACATGTCTTGGTAGTGGACCAACAGGGTGTGGTAAAACCTTTCTATTATTAATTTTTAATTAGGTACGGGATTTTGAAAAAACCTGTAAAAAATAATCATGGTGTTATATGATGTTTACAGGATAAAATTTAAAGAATAATAAAGATGTGATTCAATTTTATTTCTTGAAGGCATATACGATATTAGATCGCTGGACAATATACAAGGCAACAAAATTATTGTATTAGTTGATTTAATGCACAAATTGAATTGGAAATAGAGAGCGTTCACAGTTTATTCTCCAACCATCTAAATATCTCTGGTTTTTCATAACGCAGAGATTTTTCATCGAAAGCAGCAATATGCGAAGTGTTCCTCTTCTAAACACAGCAGTATTTACTGTTGTTTTGACAGAGAAGAGACATGAGTCAATTAATCGTATTGGCAACTCAAATGTTTCCGCTTCAAAGGAAAGAGTTCTTCAGAAAAGTTATAAGAGGTTTACTTCAATCCCCCACGGTTATTTGATTTGTGAACTTCACCCCAAAACACGCACAGCAGTGCTGCTCCTACCCACCTTCTCCCTATGAAGAATAAGCAAACTGGTATACATACCCTGAAATATGAGTGCTCTAGTTGCAAAGTATTTTACCTTTTATATACAAAAAATTTAAAAATTTGAAACATCTGTAAAAACGTAAACGTATTAGCGGATGGAATGAGACATTCATCGTGTGGTTGTGAGTCTGTTTAATCTTATAAAAGGAATGTTCTTTAACAGGCCTCAGAACGGTAAAGCTACGCGTTATATGAACATTCATTAAAACTCTCCCTCAACTTAAAATTTGAAAAATAAAAAGAGTCACGAACCGCATATTGCTGCCATTACTGCTTGCTCACGTTATGCTCCCTGATAACTAAGTGGTTGTCCCATAAGAAGGTTGCTGTACTCCATATAATGAGTTATGAAGAAAATCACAACCTACACTTCAGCGTTTACCGAAAACCCACCTCCTCAGATTCATGCATTCACAGCCTCAATTGGACAGTATTGCCGCACACTGCCGCAATAATCCAGTCAATCACAGGTTTCATCATTCATCAAACCCCTATAACCGCAGATATTAGCGCCCAATGCAGTGTGAACATTACAACCTTTCTCACATCAGCAGCAACAGTCTGCACCAACAGACATCCTTATATTGTGACGAACTCATTTATCTTCGCAAGCCTCTATCCTAGCTTATTATCTAAAGTTGAAACAGATAAGCAACAAATATGAGAAGGAAGGGTGACAGGTATTAATTAGACCTTAACATCCATCGAGAAACGTATCTTCATACAGGATGCTGAAACAGAAATTGTTAGATTTAAAGACTTGCACTACATGGCCATCCGCTCACGGTCGGTAACAGCGATGAATGTCGATATACCTATGAAAGTACACCTTGAAGTGAAAAATGAAGATAAATTTAAAAAATATCCGTAAGAGGAGAGTTCTAATGAGTGCGTTAAAATCGGATATTTGATTAATATTTTAAAAAAGACCTAATTCATACTTTGAATGAAAGCAGGACACGATCGTAATTGATGATGAATCATACGTTAAAGAGTCAATATTGGATTTTGATAGCTGATCTCTAGTAACTGGAAGAAGGATTCCTGTAAAAGGATGGAATGTATTTCACAAGACTTCAGACTATTATTATCCCAGAAAGAAACTTTAATTCTTTAATATACAAGCGATTAGCAGACTTAGCTAGATATCCCCCATGAACTGAGACCTGGTTCAAGTCCATCAGGTGCACTTCTTAAGCGTGCAGATAAAATTTAAACGTGTTAAACCAAACAGACTACGCCTCAGAGCAAGACAAGTAAAAACCGCTTATAATGGTCTAGTTGCATTAAATTCGTAATTATGTATTGATCAACTCTTTCGTGCTGGGGCTGGAGTATTTAGTTTGTAATGTTTGTGTATAACTAAATGTTATTTTAAAGTCTTTTTCTCTTTCTTTTCCCTTTTTTGCGCTAATTTTTATATTTTTGTGAAAATATATATTGGTAATATAACTAGAACGACATATAGCTAATATACTTAGTATAGTAATATATTTATATATATATATATTATTATAGTAGTATAATATGATATTATATAAGTAGTATGTTCGTAGGATCGCATTACAACGTGTGTCAGTAAGGAATGAGCGGCGAAGGAGGTAGTTTTGAATTGACTTCAAGTTGACGGAGGGCCAATAGTTTTGGGGGTTGTCCAACTAGTTTGCTTTAAAAGGTTTGTCTGCATTGAGAAAAAAGAAAACGGCAGCTTTAAAGCATATTTAGAAGGTGAAGAGCGCATTTACTCTAACCTCATAAACCTGTAGAAAATTCCTATCATCGTGTAACCTGTAGAACATTCTCCTACAAGCGGAAAACCATATCTTCCGGAAGCTCGATAGCATATGGCGAGTTAGATTTATCGGAAATGATTAAATCATCTTACTAATAGAAGGTTTTCTAATATATCAGCTTTTTACAATTACGTATCTCTACGCATACTTTGTGGCTGAACGCAATAAAAGAGAAAGTACTACAGTTGCGATCTGTACTTGAAATTATAGAGTACGAGCGGAGCACCTAAATCATATTGGACAGATTCAGGAATGGACATTCAAGGGGCGAGAGTTCCAGGAGATGCTCTGGGAGTATGGTATAAGCTTAATACATTTTCCCGAAACAAAAGCGGGGGCCAATAGTTTGAAATGTAATATGGATTCTCAGAAGGTGGCATCCTCTGTCCTTATTTTCTAAAATGAATACTTTTAAATATATTCGATATACTGGGACGATCTTGGCTTGATTTCTTATAACAGGTCCTTAGCATAATAAATAAAAGTAACTCCTTTAGAAATGTCAACAAAACCTAGAGGCGTAGAACCGTCTCATGAAAAAGGAAAAACAAAATAAGATAATATCAGCATAGAAGGTGACTGATATTGTAAGAGTAATCTGAAAGAAGAAAAGGTTTAGAAAAAGGATATGAATGGGCTACTGAAGTTTTTAAAGTGCACAATATCCGCCAATTCCGTCGTGATAGTTTAAAGTAGTCAATTTGTTCTTTAAATGGTAAAATAAAAAGGCGGGATTTTATATAAACAAGAAATACAAAAGTAAGGTTCAATCCTGCTGACGTCATGAATCTACAAATTTGGAAAAGATCTTAGCGTATACGCGCGGAGAAGGGAAAATAAACAGTAATTCTGGTGAATGGAGGGATACCACGCCCTGCTAAGTTTAATCTTTACCTAAGCGAAGTGAAGTTACCGAATTGATTATCAGTTGTCATTACAATCATGGAGAAAAGATGTCGATCACTTTTTATATAACTTCGCCAGTCTTCATGCATGCCTTGGAATTTACATCCCTGATAAATAAGCATCTCGGATTTTCAACTGTGTTAATGAAATCCCCTATACAACTTGAAGAGATGCATACGAAGTATGGATTATGTGAATTATCTTAAATACGGACATAGAAATTTTACCTCACAATCTATTCTGGGATTGTTGGTGTACAGAAGTGTGAATGTGTTGACACTATATTACAGTGAAAGATACTCGTGATTTGCCTAGGTCCAGGATTGGTAAGCGTCTTCATCTATCTAAGAAATTTACGTTTGCGAGGCTCTGATTTTAAAGTGGGTTGCGTGGCATGCTAATTTCAGTCTTTAACGTTTCTCTTTGATATGAGTAATTGATGTGTAAGGATTTAGTAAACAACTGAATGCGTACTATTGAGTAAAGTAATAATTATCTTTAGGATCACAAAAGTAGTGTAAACGCCGTGCGAAGACCGCTGACGCACGTTTTTACTCAGATTGCACCATGGCAGCGATAAACCCGAAGTATTGCGTCTGAAACGTGATGCTGAGCTTGGATATACTATACCATGGATATCCCTTTACTATGTGAAGAGGTTTTCTATCTGTGGAGAATACCCTAATATGACCTTGGCTGACCAACAGACGAACGTAGCGAACCGTGTACTGCAGTTATAAACAATGTACCGCGCCCCTTCGATATGCCTCAACACCAGGTGATCGGCTTATGTATAGATCAATATTAAATTGATATCAATATGTAAGGTTATAAGCTCCTTTATTAAGGTAGTCATTTTTCCCAAGAAGTAAAGTTATACAAATTCTATGTTATTATCTACCTCTGATAGATCAGATTTTGACTCCTGGTACGTTTGCATATAAGATGTAGAAGGGATCCTCCTTTACTAGGGTGATTTGGTTATCAAAGTTAATATTAGAAGAGCAGGAATGCAGTAATTACAGGTAAATGGAATATATAAGAGGTGTTGTCAGATATATTTTTCATTCCTTACAATACTCTCCGCAGGTGTAAGAAG
>JABUQX010074262.1:5000-7500 GCA_015478945.1 Trachelipus rathkii | reverse complement strand
CGAAAATGTCTAAACAAGTGTCTGTATATATATATATATATAATATATATATATATATATATATATATATATATATAATATATATATTATATATTTATATATAATATATATATATATATATATATATTATATATATATATATATATATATATATATATTTAATTTTTCAAATTATTTGGAATATTCCCCAAAGAGGAAGAACCTACTAGGAAGTAATTATCCGGTTAATCCAGCCGGATAACAATGATATCCGGCCGGATACCAACTTGGCCGGATATGCCGGATACCGGATAGTTGCCGGATAATCCGGCCCATCCCTAAATATATATAATTATATTATATATATATATATATATATTATATTATATATATATAATATAATATATATAATATATAATATATCATATATATATATATATATTATATATATATATCATTTTAACAGAGATAAACACCGTCACTCACGGGCAGAGCCCTAATCAAGAAGGAGTGTCTCATTTAACGTCCGAGCAGGATGAAGCCAAGCCCAAGGAGAGAATAGCTCACATTCTCCCACCCGACCAGTTTGCGAACCTGGGACCCTCGCTTGGTTGGGCGAGTGCTCTAAGGTAAACACTGTGTAAATTTCCCTTTCTACCATTGTTTTATTAGTTAATTATTGCATACCTAATATATATAGTAGGTAGTTTTGCTTGCAGGCACTCTCGAGGCACAAAAAAAAAAGTCTTAATTCACTTACCGGCGAGGGTCCGGTCCCAATTACGCCGTTATTGCGATGGTTACTACTGTAGTTCTAGGAGGTCACTGAGATGCAGAGGGAGAGGTTTCACCAAATTTCTGCGTAAGGGAAAGGTATGAGAAATACACAACAGCTGCATGCAGAAAAAAGTTGAACCATCAGTATACACCTGAAAATATATTCTACAGTTTTCCATGATTTCTTGAAAGAGTGATCACCCTAAAACAGTAGGACAATCCTTGCTCCAAGTCCATGGGAAAGCAAAGGTGAAATGAGCTCCAAGGTTGCATAAGTGGTATCAGAGAAGGGAAACTGGATCCAGGGGCACCTGCAAACCAAAAGACCGAACTGTATGCCTAGCTCGAAAGATAAAGGGGATATTCCACAGGAACCCCAATTCACAGGCACAATAGAAAACCTTGAGAGGGTAGTTCACTGAGGCAGACATCAAACTTAACCAATCTCCTAAGCAACCGAGATTCTCCAATGCACGTTTAGGGAGGAAGAAGATAAGCCTCTGCCTCAAATGCTTTAATGGGAGAGGAAAGGCTCCAGGGGCTATTTGGATGGCAGTAGTTTTAAATGAGATCTCCAGGCACTTAAAGATGTGGGGAAGCAGAAGAGTAAACCATACCCCCATAATCTAAATTCCCTGATATAGATAGTATAAAAGTGGAGAAGGTATGGGTAATACTTTAGCTGTAGGTGAATGAACTTTACGTAACTATTACAATTAAAACTATTAAACTTATACTTACAAAAAATGGTATAAAAAAACTAAGCACCTTTTTTTACCCATTAGCGTATAGTATAAATGGATATTTTATAATTAAAAAATATGTAAAAAAAAAACGCTAGGAAAAATGTAACTTTTTGGCTTTTTTCGTTTGTGTAGGGATGAAGATGATAGAAATGCGTTTCAACCTATCGATACATCGATATTTATTAATTACCGAATTGATAATTTTTTATGATTATCAACGAATTTTATTTTTTTTGAAAAAAATGTACCGCATAGTCATAATGTACGAAAAAATTAAAAAATAAATAAAAATAATTGGCATCATTATTTTACTTAATGTAAAAGGAAAAATAATTTTATATATAATATATTACTATATATATATATATATATATAATATATATATATATATATATATATATATTAATATATATACGTCAGGATTCGCTTTACAGTTATACTGTGGGACATCATGAATAATTTTATCGAATAATATATTAATATATATATATATATATATATAATATATAATATATATATATATATATATATATTAATATATATATATATATAATTAATATATATATATTCACGGCCAAAAATAGGGGGCTCGAAGCCGACGGGGAAAGAAGGGCGTTTTCCATACCCCCTGTAGGGGAGGGCGGAGGAAACCCCCGCGACACCCAAATACCAAGAGCGGGCGGTTCCGGGGAGACCCTCACGGAGGGGGGAAATAGTTCCTAGCCCTTCGTTCCCCGGAGGCGAGAAAACCCGACTCTTCTAGTCGGGCGTCTACCCTGTGGGTACACATTAGTTTTAAAAAAAATCAATGTTTTTATACTACGCGTACCCCAAGGGTAGACCACCCCAATGGCAGGAAGTCGGGGTCTCTCAGCCTTCCGGGAACGACAGGGTAGACTATTCCCCCTCCGGGGAAGGTCTCCGGAAACCCCCGCTCTTTGGTTTTGGTGTCGCGGGGGTTCCTCCGCCCCTCCCCTACGGGTATGGAAAACGTTCCC
>JABUQX010074261.1:17500-31076 GCA_015478945.1 Trachelipus rathkii | reverse complement strand
TTAGAGTTCTTAAAGAAAGATACCTCAAACACCTGCCTAAATTACCTAGGAGCCAAATTATTATCTGAACCGTATTCTAACATGAATACATATTATAACATATTTAGATTTTTTTGCTATGTACAAATAACAATATAAATAGCATTGACTACATTTTATCCACAATCAAATTGTAAAAGTATCTTTACGGTATGTGCAAAGGAGATACCTCAAAAAAATGCTCCTTAAATTACCTAGGAGCCCAAATTATTATCTATAACCGATCTAAACATAAATACATATTATACCAAATTTAGATTTCTTTGCTATTGGCACATAAAAACAATATTAAAAAATTGCTTGACTAAATTTTATTCACACTCAAATTGTAAAATTTTTACGGTTGTGCAAGGAAGATACCTCAAACAACCTGCCTAAATTACCTAGAGCCCAAATTTTTATCTGAACTGCATCTAACATGAATTACATATTGTAACAATGTTTAAATTTCTTTTGCTATTCCACAATATACAATATTAAAAAAAGCTTACTACGCTTTATCACTACATTAAATTGGTAAAATGTGTTACGGTTGTGGCAAAGGAGATACCTCAACACCTGCCTAAATTACCTAGCCAGCCCAAATTATTATACTGAAACCCGATCTAACATGAATATATATTACAACAAATTTAGATTTCTTTGCTATTACACATATAACAATATAAATAGGCTTGACTACGCTTTATCACTACATAAAATGTGTAAAACTTTTTACGTTTTTCAAAGAACATACCTCAAACACCTGTCTAATTACCTAGCGAGCCAAATTATATCTGAAACGATCTACATGAATACCATTATTATAACATATCTAGATTTTTAGCTTAGTTACACATTAAAACAATATAAATAGCTTGACTACATTTTATCACTACATCAAATTGTAAATATTTTACGGTTGTGCAAAAAAGAGACACCTCAAGCAACTGACCTAAATTACCTAGGCAGCCCCAAATTATTATCTGAAACCGATCTAACATGAATACATATTATAACAAACTTAGATTTATTTGCTATTACACATATAACAATATAAATAAGCTTAACTTCGCTTTATCACTACATAAATGTGTAAATTTTTTACGGTTGTGCAAAAGAGATACCTCAAACACCTGCCTAAATTACCTAGGAGCCCAAATTTTTATCTGAAACCGATCTAACATGAATACATATTTTAACAAATTTAGATTTCTTTGCTATCACACATAAAACAATATAAATCAGCTTGACTTCGCTTTTTCAATACATCAAATTGTAAATATTTTACAATTGTCTGCAAAGGAGATACCTCAAACACCTGCCTAATATTACCTAGGAGCCCAAATATTATCTGACCGCATCTACATGAAACATATGTATAACAAATTTAATTTTTCTTTGCTATGCACAATAAAAAACAATATAAAACGCTGACTACGCTTTATCACCACATAAATGTGTAAATTGTTTACGGTTGTGCAAAAGGAATACCTCAAACACCTGCCTAAATTACCTAGGAGCCCAAATTATTATCTGAAACCGATCTAACATGAATACATATTATAACAAATTTAGATTTCTTTGTTATTGCACATAAAACAATATAAATAGGCTTGAGAACATTTTATCACTACAACAAATTGTAAATATTTTACGGTTGTGCAAAGGAGATACCTGAAACACCTGCCTAAATACTAGAGCCAAAATTATTATATAAACCGATCTAACATGAATACATTATATAACAAATTTAATTTTTTTGCTATTGCACATAAAACAATATAAATTTAGCTCGACTGAATTTATCACAAACATCCAAATTTAAAATAATTACGGTTGTGCAAAGGAGCATACCTCTTAATCTCCTGCCTAAATTACTTAGGAGCCCACAGATTATTATCTGAAACCGCATCTAACAGGAATCCCTATTTATAACAAATTTAGATTTCTTTGCTATTACACATAAAACAATATAAATAAGCTTGACTACGCTTTTTCAATACATAAATATGTAAATTTTTTACGGTTGTGCAAAGAAAATACCTCAAACACAACTGCATAAAAATTACCTAGAAGCCGAAATTATTATCTGAAACCGATCTAACATGAATACATATTATAACAAATTTAGATTTCTTTGCTATAGCTTATAAAACAATATAAATAAGCTTGACTACGCTTTAATCTTTACATCAAATTGTAAATAATACGGCTTCGTCAAAGGAGATACCTCCAAGACTTCTGCTAGTTACCTAGCAGCCCAAATTATTATCTGAAACGATCTAACATGAATAACATGATTATTAACATATTAGATTTTATTGCTATTGCCACATAAAAACAATATAAATTAGGGCTTGACTACATTTTTAATCACTACTCAAATTGTAAATATTTTACGGTTGTACAAAAGAGATACCTCAAACACCTGCCTAAATTACCTAGGAACCAAAATTATTATCTATAATCGATCTAACATGAATACATATTATAACAAATTTAGATTTCTTTGCTATGGCATATAAAACAATATAAATAAGCTTGACTAAATGTTTATACACAACATGAAATTGTAAATATTTTATCGGTTGTGCAAAGGAGATACCCACAAAACACCTGCCTAAATTACCTAGGAGCTCAAATTTTTTCTAAAATCGATCTAACATGAATACATAATAACAAATTTAGATTTCTTGCTATTCAACATAAAAATAGTTGACAAGTCAGCCAAAACTCCGGATTTCTCAGGTACATCAAATGTAAATATTTTTAACTCAAATTGTGGCACAAAGGAGATACCTCAAACACCCTCCTAAATTAATAAAAGCAAAAAAGTATTATCTGAAAATAGCCGATCTAACATGAATACGTATTATAACAAATTTAGATTTCTTTGCTATTACACATAAAACAATATAAATAAGCTTGACTACGCTTTATCACCACAACAAATTGTAAATTTTTACGGTTTTCAAAGAAGATACCTCAAACACCTGCCTAAATTATCTAGGAGCCCAAATTATTATCTGAAATCGATCTTACATGAATAGAAATTATAACATATTTAGATTTTTATGCTATTAGCACAATTAAAACATATAATAGGGCTGAGAACCATTTTTATCACTACAAACAAATTGTAAAGTAATTTTTACGGTTGTGCAAAGGAGATACCTCAAACACCTGTCTAAATTATACTAGGAGCCCAAATTATTATCTAAAATGATCTAACATGAATACGTATTATAACAAATTTAGATTTCTTTGCTATTACACATATAACAATATAAATTAGCTTGACTACGTTTTATCACTATAAAATTTGTAAAGTTTTTACGGTTGTGAAAAGGATATACCTTAAACACCTGTCAAAATTATTTAGGAGCCCAACAAATTATCTGAAACCGATCTTTTATGAATGCATTTTATAACAAATTTAGATTTCTTTGCTATTACACATATAACAAAATAAATATGCCTGACTTACGCTTTATCAATACATAAATATGTAAATTTTTTACGGTTGTGCAAAGAAAATACCTCAAACACCTGCATAAATTACCTAGAAGCCGAAATTATTATCTGAAACCGATCTAACTAGAATACATATTATTAACAAATCTAGATTTCTTGTATTGCTTATAAAACAATTAATATGCCTAATTTGCGCTTTATATTTACATCAAATTGTAAATATTTACGGTTGTGCAAAGGAGATACCTTAAACATTCTTCCTAAATTACCTAGGAGCCCAAATTATTATATGAAACCGATCTAACCTGAATACATATTATAACAAATTTAGATTTCTTTGCTATTACTCATAAAACAATATAAATAACCTTGACTACGCTTTATCTCTTCAAAAATTGAAAAATTGAAAAACCTAAAACACCTGCCTAAATTACCTAGGAGCCCAAATTATTATATCTGAAACCATTCTAACATGAATACATATTATAATACAAGTTTAGATTTTTTTGCTATAGACATAAAACAATATAAATAAGCTTGACATTTAAATTTCTTTGCTATCACAACATAAATTGTAAATATTTTACGGGTGCAAAGGAGATACCACAACACCTGCCCTAAATTACACAGGAGCTCAATATTATTATCTGAAATCATCTAACATGAATACATAATTTCACAATTTTAGATTTTCTTGCCCTATTACACATTAAAACCAATATACATCAGCTGACTTTCGCGTTTCTCACTTCAATTCAAATTGTAAATATTTACAATTGTGCAAAGGAAGATACCTCAAACACCTGCCCTAAATTTCCCATGAAGCCCAAAATATTATCTGAAGCCGATCTTAACATGAATACGTATTATAACAAATTTAGATTTCTTTGCTATTAAACATAAAAACAATATAAAAACGCGTTGACTACGCTTTAATCACTACATAAATGGTAAAATTTTAAGGTTGTGCAAAAGAGATACCGCAAATACCTGCCTAAATTACCTAGGACCCAAATATTAATCTGAAACCGAATTCCTAACATGAATACATATAATAACAAATTTAGATTTCTTTGCTAATTACATATATAACAATATAAATAAGCTTGACTACGCCTTATCACTAAATAAATGTGTAAATTTTTTACAGTTTGCAAAGGAGATTACCTAAACACCTGCATAAATACCTAGAGCCGAAATTATTATCTTGCAACCGATCTAAATGAATACATATTATAACAAATTTAGATTTTCTTTGCTATTACACAATTAAAACAATATAAATAAGCTTGACTTTACGCTTATCACTACATCAAATTGTAAATATTTTTAACGGTTTGTGAAAGGAGATACCTCAAATACCTGCCAAAATATTACCTAGAGAGCCCAAATTATATACTGAAACCGATTCTAATATGAATAATATTAAAACAAACTTTTAGTTTTCTTCCATATGACACATAAAACAATATAAATAAGCTTGACTACATTTATCACTACATCAAATTTAAATATTTTACGGTTGTCCAAAGGAGATACATCAAACACCTGCCTAAATTAAGTAGGAGCCCAAATTAATTATTATCTAAAAACCGATCTAACATGAATTTATATTATAAATTTAAAATTCTTTGCTATTACACATATAAACAATATAAAATAAGCTAACTACGCTTTATCACTTACATAAACATTAAATTTTTTACGGATTGTCAAAGGGAGATACCTCAAACACCTGCTTAAATAACCTAGGAGCCCAAATTAATTATCTGAAACCGTCTAACATGAATACATATATAAACAAAATTTAGAGTTTCGTTTGCTATTACACCTAAGATAATCAGCATTATAAAATCAGCGTTTGACTACTGCCGTGCTCTTACTACGAGTCGAATTGTAAATTATTTTACGTCTGTGTAGCAAAGGAGATACCTCTAAACATCAACTCTCGCTTGATGAGATTCCCTAAGTGGAGCAAAATTTTTATCTGAAGCCCGACCTGTCGTAAACGGAATACATGAGGTATAATCAAATATTTTAGATCTCTTTGCTGAGATCACTACGATAAAACGCATATACAAATAATGCTCTGTAATATCTCTCGCTTCTGATCACTACATTCAATATTGTAAATATTTTTACGGTGTGTCCAAAAGAGTGGACTACCTCCCAAAACCATCTTTCTAACTATCTACCTATAGAGAGCCCTCAGAATTATTATCTTCTTTGTCCTTATTGAATAATAAACTACGATCATCATCAAGATACAGTAGGTATATTGCGAGGATCATCGTCGACGCTCGTCTGTTTCCGTTCAACTCCTAGACCATTTCATATGTGTAAAAAACTTCTTACGTGCTTTCAATATATTACGTGTGCAAATGGTGGAAGTGGATAAACCTCACAAGACACCTTGTCAGCGTAAAATTAAACTAGGAGCGCCTTATATATATTCATGTATATCTCAAACCGATCTAACATGAATTACTAACCACTAAAACAAATTTAGATTTTCTTTGCTATTACTCACATATGTGAATCACAACAATTATTACTTTAGCTTGCACTACGCCGTTTATTCACAACATAAATGGCTTAGATTGTCCTTTACCGCGTTTTTGTCCAAAGTGTAGGATCAACTCCTCAAACACACTTAGCATGTAATATTAACCGTTAGAGGCCATAAGAGATAGATATTATGGAAACGATTCGCTAACATGAATATAATTTTATATAATACAAATATTATAGATTTTTTGCGGCGCTGCTTATATTTACACACGTTCGTATCTGTCATATAACAATATCAAATAAGTATACTTTATATACCAGACTTATCACCTAAATATATAATTGCTGCTTACATTTATCACGGCCTTGTTGTGCAAAGGAGTATACCTCATTAATTACAACCACTTAACCATTATACTAGGAAGCTAAATTTAATTAGTCAGTATAACTCCGAGTTTATTCTCTCGTCAACGACGTGTCAAATTATCCAATATCGTTATTTAAACAATATATAATAATTGCTTCTGCGTATTTATCACATGTAACACAACAAGTTTAAAATAAGCTTGACTCCACTCGCACTTTTCAACTTACATCAAATTATAGTACTGAAGTTAATTTACAGGTTGTGCAGAAGGAAAGATATACCTCCCAAAACATGCCTAAATTACCTAGGGGTCCCCATTTTATTATCTGAAACCGATTGCCGGGTATCAGTATCGATATATCTTAACATTAGATATACGATACGCTCTAACGGATATTGAACTAGAAATTTATGTAATTTTTCGTTAGACTTGGTGTACTACATGAAAGACAATAGTGAAATCAAGTGGATGCCTGACAACGCTTTATTCCAGCTATGCATAAAATGCGTTGTACAATAGTTTTAACGATTTTGCAATAGTCTATCTGTATCATTGTTTCTTGCTTCGCTGCAAGCCTACGTCTTATCGTGTGTCATGACTTGATCTCGATCACGCTCGCTGGTGGCATCAGCGAAGAATTATCGCTATAAACCAACCTTGCCACTTAAAATATCTCTTCGGTACGACCCAAATTATTATCTTAGACTGAGTGCTTGCTTATAACATGAATAAGAAATCTCCTATTAACTTTTATAACAAATTTGATTCTTTGATATTGTACATATAACATAAAAATAAGCCTGGACTACGCTTTATCACAACATCAAATTTTATATTTTTTTACGATAATGTAGAGCAGATTCTCAAACATTTGTCCGAATTATCCGTAGGGCCCAAATTGTATTATCTGAAACCGAATCTGACATGCGGAAAAGACCAAATTATAACAAATTTAGTTTTCTTGCTAATACTCATTTAACAATATTAAATAAAAACTTGACTACGTTTATCACTTACATGCAAATTTGTAAATTATAATTACGGTTGTGCAAAGAAGATACCTCAACACTGCCTAAATTACCTAGGAGCCTAAATTATTATCTGAAACCGATCTAACAAGAATACATATTATAACAAATTAAATTTCTTTGCTATTACACACACATATAACAATATAAATGGGCTTGACTACGCTTATTACTACATCAAATGGTTTAAATTTTTACGGGTGTGCAAAGAGAGATACCTTCAAACACCTGCATAAATTACCTAGGAGCCGAAATTATTATCTGAAACCGATCTAACATGAAGACATATAACAAATTTATTATCTGAAACCGATCTAACATGAATACATATTATAACAAATTTAGATTTCTTTGCTATTACACATATAACAATATAAATAAGCTTGACTATGCTTTATCACTGCATAGATGTGTAAATATTTTATGGTTGTGCAAAGGAGATACCTCAAACACCTGCATAAATTACTAGGAGCCTAAATTATTTAGTCTTGAAACCATCTAACATGAATACATATTGTAACAAATTTAGATTTAATGCTGTTACACACATATAACAATATAAATAGGCTTTATATTTTATCACTAAATAAATGTGTAAATTTTTTACGGATGTGCAAAGGAGATACCTCCAACACCTGCTTAAATTATCTAGGAGCCAAAATTATTATCTGTAACCGATCTAACATGAATACATATTTTAACAAATTTAAATTTCTTTGCTATTACACATAAAACAACATAAATAGGCTTGACTACGCTTTAGCACTACATCAAATTGTAAATATTTTACGGTTGTGCAAAGGAGATACCTCAAACACCTGCCTAAATTACCTAGTAGCCCAAATTATTATCTTAAACTGATCTAACATGAATAAATATTATAACAAATTTAGATTTCTTTGATATTGTACATATAACAATATAAAAAGGTTTGACTACGCTTTATCACAACATCAAATTTTATATTTTTTACGATGGTTTAGAGCAAATTCCTCAAACATTTTCCTAAATAACCTAGGGGCCCAAATTATCATCTGAAACCGATCTGACATGAAGACAAATATAAACAAATTTAGTTTTCTTTGCTATTACACATTTAACAATATAAATAAACTTGACTACGCTTTATCACTACATAAATTGTAAATTTTTTACGGTTGTGCAAAAGGAGATCACCTTAAACAACCTGCACTAAATTACCTAGTGCCAAATTTTTATCGAAACCGATCTAACTGAATACCTATTATAACAAAATTTAGATTTTGCTATTACACATAAAAACAATATAAATAAGCTTGACTACGCTTATTACTACATAAATAGGTAAATCTTTTACGGTTGTGCAAAGGAGATACCTCAAACACCTGCCTAATTACCTAGAGAGACCAAAATTATCTGAAACCGATCTAAACATGAATACAGTGAGTGTATAACAAATTTAGGATTTTATGCAATTACACATTAAAACATATTAAATAAGCTTGGACACGTTTTATCCACTACATCAAATTGTAAATATTTACAGGTTGTGAAAGAAGATACCTAACAACACTTGATAAATACCTAGGAGCCCAATAATTATATGAAACATATTATAACAAATTTAGTTATTTTATAACAAATTTAGATTTCTTGCTATTACACAAAAATAACAATATAAATAAGTTTGACTCGCTTTAATCACTACAAAAATTGTAAATATTTTACGGTTGTGCCAAAGGAAGATACCTCAAACACCTGCCTAAATTATCTAGGAGCCCAAATTATTATCTGAAATCGATCTAACATGAATAGATAATATAACAAATTTAGATTTTTATGCTATTACACATAAAACAATATAAATAAATTTGACTACGTTTATCACTACATCAAATTGTAAATATTTTACGGTTGTGCAAAGAAGATACCTCAAACACCTGCCTAAATTACCTAGGAGCCCAAATTATTATCTGAAACCGATCTAACATGAATACATATTATAACAAATTTAGATTTCTTTGCTATTACACATATAACAATATAAATAGGCTTGACTACGCTTTATCACTACATAAATGTGTAAATTTTTACGGTTGTGCAAAGGAGATACCTCAAACACCTGCCTAAATTACCTAGGAGCCCAAATTATTATCTGAAATCTAACATGAATACATATTATAACAAATTTAGATTTCTTTGCTATTACACATAAAACAATATAAATAAGCTTGACTACGCTTTATCACTACATCAAATTGTAAATATTTTACGTTGTGCAAAGGAGATACCTCAAAAACCTGCCTAAATTAACTATGAGCCCAAATTATTATCTAAACCGATCTAACATGAATACATATTAATTATAACAAATTTAGATTTCTTTGCTATTACACATATAACAATATAAATAAGCTTGACTACGCTTTATCATTGCATCAAATTTAAAATATTTTACGGTTGTGCAAGGAGATACTCTAACACCTGCCTAAATTACCTAGGAGCCCAAATTATTATCTGAAACCGATCTAACATGAATACATATTATAACAAATTTAGATTTTTTTTGCTATTACACATAAAACAATATAAATAAGCTTGACTACGCTTTATTACTACATCAAGTTGTAAATATTTTACGGTTGTGCAAAGAAGATACCTCAAAAATCTGCCTAAATTACCTATTAGCCCAAATTATTATCTGAAACCGATCTAACATGAATACATATTTTAACAAATTTAGATTTCTTTGCTATTACACATATAACAACATAAATAGGCTTGACTACGCTTTATCACTACATCAATTTGTAAATATTTTACGCGTTGCTGCAAAAGGAGACACTCAACACCTGCCTGAATTAACCTTGTAGGCCCAAATTAATTATCTGAACCGATACTAAATGAATAACATAATTATAACAAATTTAGATTTATTTGCTATTACACATATAACTAAATAAATAAGCTTGACTACGCTTTATCACCTTACATAAATGTTAAATTTGTGATACGGTTGTGCAAAGAGATATCTCAAACACATGCCTAAATTACTTAGGAGCAAAATTATTATCTGAAACCGATCTAACAAGAATACATATTATAACAAATTTAGATTTCTTTGCCATTACACATAAACTATATAAATAAGCTTGACTATATTTTATCACTACATCAAGTTGTAAATATTTTACAATTGTGCATAGAAGATACCTCAAACACCTGCCTAAATTACCTAGGAGCCCTAATTATTATTTTAAACCGATCTAACATGAATCATTATTATAACAAATTTAGATTTCTGCTATTACACATAAAACAATATAAATAAGCTTGACTACGCTTATCACTACATGCAAATTGTAAATATTTTACGGTTGTGCAAAGTGAGATACCTCAAACACCTGAAAAATTAACCTAGGAGGCCCAAATTATTATTCTGAAAAACCGATCTAACCTGAATTACATATTATAACAAATTTAGATTTCTTTGCTATTACACATAAAACAATATAAATAAGCTTGACTACGCTTTATTCATACATCAAATTGTAAATATTTTTACGGTTGTTTGCAAAGAGATAACCCAAAACCTGCCTAAATTAACTATGAGCCCAAATTATTAATCTGAAACCGATCACTTCTTGGACTTCATATTTTTCATACAAATTTAAGATTTTCTTTGCTATTACACATATAACAATATAAATAAGCTGACTACGTTTATCATTACATCAAATTGTAATTATTTACGGTGTTGCAAAGGAGATACCTCAAAACACCTGCTAAAATTACCTAGGAGCCCAAATTAATATCTGAAACCAATCTAACAATGAATACATATTATAACAAAATTTAGATTTTGCTATTACATATAAAACAATATAAATAAGCTTTTACTAGGCTTTATCACTACATGAAATGTGTAAAATATTTACGGTTGTGCAAACATGCCATAATTACCTAGGAGCCCAAAATTATTATCTGAAACCGATCAACATGAATACATATTATACAAATTTAGATTTCTTTTCTATTACACATAAAACAATATAAAATAAGCTTGACTACGCTTTATCACTACATCAATATCTGTAAAAATTTTACGGTTGTGCAAAGGAGATAACCTCAAAACAACCGGCCAAATTACCTAGGAGACCTTAAATTTTTATGCTGAAACGATCTAACATGATACATATTATTGGCAAATTTAGATTTCTTTGCTATTACACATATAACAATATAAAATAAGCTTGACTACGCTTTATCACTACCAAAATGTGTAAATTTTTTTTAGTGTTGTGCAAAGAAGATCTCAAACACCTGCCTAAAATTACCTAGGAGCCCAAAATTATATCTGAAACGATCTAACATGAATACATATATAACAATTTAGTATTTCTTTGCTATTACACACTATAACAATATAAATAGCTTGACTACGCTTTATCTTTAAATAAATGTCGTAAATTTTTACGGTTGTGCAAAGGAGATACCTCAAAACACCTGGGGCCGGGCTGAAAAAAAAATTTTTATTTAAGGGAGGGGGGGCCCCCCAAAAAATATATTTTATCTTTTTTTTCTGTTTTTTTGGGGGGGGGGGGAAAAAAAAAAAAAACCGGAATTTTTTTCTAAAAAAAAAAAAAAAATAAAAAAAAAATATGAAGAATTTAAACAAATTTTTTTTTTTTTTTTTTTTTTTAATTAATAAAAAATAACAATGAAATTTTTTAAAAGGAATTCTTGCTATTACACATATAAAACAATGTAAATAAGCTTACTATGCTTTGTCACTACATCAAGTTGTATATATTTTACGTTGTTGGAAAGGAGATACTTAAACACCTGCTGCCTAAATTACCTAGGAACCCAATTTATTATCTGCAAACTATCTAACATTAATACCATATTATATCAAATAGATTACTGGGCTATTACACATAAAACAATATAAATAAGCTTGACTACGTTTTATTACTACATAAATGTGTAAATTTTTTAACGGTTGTGCAAAGGAGATACCTCAAACACCTGCCTAAATTACCTAGGAGCCCAAATATTATCTGAAACCGACCGATCTAACAAGAATAAATATTATAACAAATTTAGATTTTTTTGCTATTGTACATATAACAATATAAATAGGCTTGACTACTCTCTATCACTACATAAAATTTTTTATTTTACGATGCGTGTTAGAGCAGATTCCTTCCAAACATCTGCCTAAGTAACTATTTGGCCACATTATTATCTGAAAACCGATCTGACATTTAAAAACACATAAAAGGACAAATTTAGATTTCTATGCTATTACACATAAAACAATATAAATAGTCTTAACTACGCTTTATCAATACATCAAAAACGTAAATAATTTACGGTTGTGCAAAGAAGATACCTCAAACACCTGCCTAAATTACCTAGGAGCCCAAATTATTATCTGAACCGATCTAACATGAATACATATTATAACAAATTTAGATTTCTTTGCTATTACACATATAACAATATAAATAAGCTTGACTACGCTTTATTACTACAAAAATGTGTAAATTTTTTACGGTTGTTCAAAGGAGATACCTCAAACACCTGCCTAAATTACCTAGGAGCCCAAATTATTATCTGAAAACGATCTAACATGAATACATATTATAACAAATTTAGATTTCTTTGCTATTACACATAAAACAATATAAATAAGCTTGACTACGTTTTATCACTACATGAAATTGTAAATATTTTACGGTTGTGCAAAGAAGATACCTCAAACACCTGCCTAAATTACCTAGGAAACCAAATTATCTGAAACCGATCTAACATGAATACATATATTATAACAAATTTAGATTTCTTTGCTATTACACATATAACAATATAAATAGGCTTGACTACGCTTTATTACTACATAAATGTGTAAATTTTTTACGGTTGTGCAAAAGAGATACCTTAAACACCTGCCTAAATTACCTATGAGTCTAAATTATTATCTGAAACCGATCTAACATGAATACATATTATATCAAATTTAGATTTCTTTGCTATAACACATAAAACCGGACGCCATTTTGGTGCTTGATCCATTTCCTTCTTGACTTATACGAGCCGATTCCGACGAATGTCCATTCTTCTTATCTTTTCTTAAATAAATAACTAAAATCCAAAATAAGTTGGTCATTTATAATTTAATTATCTTTT
>JABUQX010074261.1:0-15000 GCA_015478945.1 Trachelipus rathkii | reverse complement strand
AGTAATAATAATTAAAATAATTAATAATTAATTAATAATAATAATTAATTAAAATACTAATAATAATAATAATAATAATAAAAAAAATGCTATTTATAAGGGTTGACTCCAAGAGCGAAAATCAATAATTAATGTATCGTTATTTTAAAAATTTTGGGTAAATACATTAAATTTTTGGGTAACCTAACCTAATCTAACCTAACCTAACCTAACTTAACCTAACCTAACCTAACCTAACCAAACTTAACATAAATTAACCTAACCTAATTTTAACGGAGTCAACCACTTATAAATGTCCTAGTTGACTATAATTATAATATTTGTTAATATTGTTTAAGATCTTATACAAATTGTTCCTTTTTCTTTCATTACGATTTATTTATTCTTTTTACTTTCTGCATTTATATTTATGTTAAAAATAAATAATAAAAAAAAAAAATCCGGCCTATTTTTTTTGGGCGGGAGCTCGAGCCGCGGGGCAATAGGTATATATATATATTATATATATATATAATAATATATATAGTATAATATATATTATATATATAATAAAGATATGTAAATATATAAATATTTATATATATATTTATATATATATATATATATATATATATATATATATATATATATATATATATAAATATATATATATAATATACTATATATATGATCTATATATAATATATAAATACTACTATATATTATTGTAAGGTATTTACAACGCAATGTAGGGGCTCGAGCTGACGGGAACACATTGAGGGGGGCGTTTTCCATACCCCGTAGGGGAGGCGCGGAGGAACCCCGCGCACCCAAATACCAAAGAGCGGGGGTTCCGGAGACCCTCCCCGGAGGGGGGGAATTAGTCCTACCCCGTAGTTCCCCGGAAGGCCGAGAGACCCCGACTCCTGCCATCGGTGCGGTATACCCTTGGGGTATTCTTTAGTTAAAAAAAAAAAAACAAAATTTAATAAAAAGTCTATTTATTTTAACGCAGTAACGTATAAAAGGTATCTAAATAGGCTTTCTACTCATATTTAAATTATTAAACAATAATCTTTTTATTTTTTATTTTTTTACATTTCAATTTTAAAAACATTTTACCAATCCAAAAACGTATTCCTTTTCCCTGTAGCTATTTTAGCTTTTTTTTTTTTTTTTTTTTTTTTTTTTTTACTTCTCCCGCACTAAAATTTTACCAGCATTCCAGCAATGTATTCCTTTTCCCGGTAGCTGTTTTAGTTTTTTAGATATGGATTGTGGCTCTTCTAAAAAAAAAAATTTTGTGGACAAAGATAAAGGAACTCGTACACAAAACATTGAACGTACATATCAAGCAATAGTGTTAATTTATTTTCATATATAATTTCAATTTAGAAACATATTACATACGGAACCAGTAGTATCAGTTGTAGCAAGTAGCCTCCCTATGGAGACTGTCGTGGTAGGAAGTAGCGATAGTCATAGTGATAGGCAGGTGAAATCAGCAGCAGCAGCAAACAACGTGGTGAAACCTCATGATACAACCTTGGGACTGTTTCATACAGTCAAAATCAAAGACTTTACGTCTGCCATGCCCACATTTACTTCGCTCAACAGGCAAGAACATGCACAACAAGGTGCAAGTGGCCCGATAAATCTAATGTTCAGGTTCAACCCTCGTCTCGCCCTTCTTCTAGATCATCTTCTCCCAAACCAACAGAAACCTAGAAGAGCAAGTCTGATTGCTGCTAATATAATTAGGTCTGAACTTGCTATCAATGTCACAATATTCGGAGCAGATAATCTCTTCCTCTTGGTAACTGACGATTTCATTTAAAGGTTACCTTCTTCAATGGTAACCAACATGTCCCTTTTTGTAACTAATGTCAAATGTTTCGCAGCCAATGGCTCGCCTATCACTTGTCATGTTGAATTATCGAACTAAATAATGATCAAGAATCTTCGTCGAGAATTTAATTGGACTTTCATAGTAGTTGATATCGCAATGACAATCTTGGGTATGAAATTTTTACACTATTACTACTTAATTATCGATCGTGGGAAAAACTATACAAGACACAAATACGACTCCTCTGGCACTTCTTCAGGTCTCTTCTAAGGAGGTTTCGTCATTACAAATCAACGCTAACATTGAAGACTCCAATGTCTATGCTTCGGGAGTTTCCACTGTTAACTGCATCTATTGATTTGACGAACATTAAGTTTAATCCAAAAGGACCTGTTCACTACATAGAAACTGGTGATTCTCCTCCAGTGTTTGGAAGACCTAACTGTCTTCCTGAAGATAAACTAAAAGCAGCAAAAGCAAAATTCGACGCTTTCATGAAGAATGGAATCATACGACCTTCCAAGTCTTTTTGGGCTTCTTCGCTCCATCTGGTGCCAAAGAAAATCCCATTAACTTGGAGGCCTTGCTGTGATTACAGATCTTTGAATGCAATAACTAATAGAGATGGATATACACTTGCTCGCATTCAAGATTTTTCAAAACGCCTACAAGGGTCAGCAATCTTCAGCAAAATAACTCCTTCAGAGGGAATATCACTAAATCCTAATTAGACCGGAGGACATTGAAAAGCCTGCCATAACAACACTTTTCGGCCTCTTTGAATATGTGCCTATGTCATTTGGTTTGAAAAATGCTGGTCCTACGTTTCAACGCATAATGGACTCCAATTTAGACACCTTCAATCTGCCTACATATATCTAAGTGACTTGGTAACTTTTTCAGCATGCAAAAATAAGACTTCCAAAACAGCTTACTTGATATGTTAGGACATCTCTTCAATAAAGCAGTTTTCAGCTTCTTCAATAAATGTATATTCTATGATTCAATAATATACCTATTCAAAAGTAGTTTAAATTATAGTTATCCAAAAGTCAATCTTCTGCAAGCTTAAGAGCATATGCATAGAAGTACTTTCTTCAGCTAGGAGTAAAACCTACATCCTATCAGAAGAGAATGTACGAAATTCCAAATACACCCTTGCCTCCGAAATCAGCAAACGCTTTATAAGAATGCATTCCTTCCGCCATAATGACTGATATACCACCGTTCATCCTGTGTGTTCCTGATCACAAATTCGTTTTTCATTTATGAGAGTAAAGCAAAGACACCCATCCAATAATATAAGTCTGCTTGTGTGACACAGGTGCCCACAAGAAGTTAAGAAAAGTATTAGAAAAAGCTAAGAAGTAAATAAAGAAAGAACTGTTAAGGTATAAGAGATAGAAAGAAGAGAAGTATGAATGTAAGAAGTTAAAAAAAGTATCAAAAGAAGAAGAAAAGATAGGAATGAAGGAAGAGTGTACATATCATTGAAAGTAAAAGTAAATTCAACTCCAAAACGCCACGACTCTGCCATTTCCTTTGCCGATTTACTCGTTCTTATAACTGTAACGGATTAGTTAGCCAGACTTCTATGGGGAACAGCCTTCGCCAGAAGTTGATGGACAGTCATTACCTTAGATTCTACAGCAAATAGACTATTCAGACCTCATGAGAGTAATAGTCAAGCTTTTCGACGGAAATTCTAGCAACATACTATCGTTTTCATTTCAAGCATCAGTTGAGAGGAAGGAAGCATCTTTTGCATCTATAATCATCAAATATCGTGTTATGATTTCAGCTTCAATAGATGAAGGAATAACAGTTAAAGTGGTGTGGGGTAACAAACAGTTGTTTCTTCTACAATGTTTATAACAGAATATGTTCTTCAATGAACTACTGTAGGGGAGCAGGTAAAAACTAATCAGTGACAGATGACTTTTCCGGAATTATCCCTGTTAAAGAGGTAGCTACTGTCGATTACTTGCTACATCGCTCGTCTTCAATCAATAGATGAGAACTACCAAGTTTTCAGCCTTGTCTTATTCTTAGCCCTCTACATGATATATCTTAAATAGAGATTTGTGATATCTCTTCAGCTTTTCGCGATATTCACAGCCAATCTTATCGTGTGAAGCCACGTAATTCTTTAACATTGGTTCATCACAGATGTTGATCCTACGACAGTCTACGGCCTTTGCGGTCTTATCAATCTTGGATATTTCTGGCCTAACATGAATTGTGACATCAGAATGATTTCTCGCCCTTGTTAACAGTGCCAACTATTAAAAATTCCATGCCATACTAGACCTCTTATTGCTCCCATGGAAATTCCGTTTCAGCGTTTTAAAACAGTACATAACAATATCGTGGGGACCATTACCTCCATCCTCCTTTACTCATATTTCGGCTCCAGTCTTCAAATATTTTCTTACCTCCATCGACAAACACTCTAAGTGGACTGAAGCAATTACTCTAGTGAATACAACTTCAAAATCTGTCGCATTTGCTTTCGTGCAAAGGATGTATCGGAAGCCAGCCTGTTCGTGTGGTTGGTTGCAATCCAATTGTGCTGTTATTCTATTAGTTATATTTTTTCTGACAATCCATTTGATTGCTAGAAGATAGAGGAGTTAGACAAGGCGATATAATTTCCAAAACTATTCACTGCATTATTGGGGGAGATGTTTAAAATACTAGACTGGGAATCAACAGGAATAAATGTAAATGGTAAATATCTGAGTAACCTTAGGTTCGCAGATGACATAGTATTGTTTACGTCAGATTCTCTGCAACTAAAAATCCTAGTTGAAAATTTAAGCATATCGAGTGAAAGTGTTGTATTAAAAATAAATACATTGAAAACTTAAGTGATGTTTAATAAATTTATAAATCCAAAGCCCATAAAAATCGGAAATACAACGCTGGAAAAAGGGAGGAATATGTGTATTTAGAACAGTTGATATCTTCAAATGGGGGCATAATAAATGAAATTATAAGAAGAGTAAAATTTTGATGGGTGGCAATGGGAAGATTAAACTAAAAATTTTCAGAGCCAGAGTCCTTAGCCTTTGAAAAGGAAAAATATATAATAATGCGTTCTTCCTGTCATGACGTATGGAACGAAACATGGATCCTAAATATCAAATCAATTTAAGAATTAAGAAGAGAAACACTAAGAAAATAATGAATTAGCATTTCTGTATATTTTTTTGTGTTTTTTTTTTTATTTTAATAATGTTAATATCATCCACGGGCAATGCCAATAACAAAAAGATGAGGAGCAAAAAAAAAATAAATAAAAAAATTAAATAAAAAAAATTAACATAAAGAAAAAATAAGATAATTAAAATAATGAAAAGTAAACCCACCCTGGACCTGCCTAACGGCAGTTCCCTCAGTGGTGGCCGCAGCGGGCAGGACCTTAAAATAGAGGAAGATTAAACATTGCGGGAAAAAAAAAGAAGGCAAGGGAGTTCCACAAAACAGATGTGGCTGGAAAGAGGATATACTGGTCATATCGAGATGATCCGAGTCTCCAACCATTCACACAATTCGATGAGGAGAACATAGCAACTCTTGTGTTACTCACGGGCGACGCAGTGGTGGAGGAATGTGAGAGGTTAATTTCTCGAGCACCTGCCTTGTAATACCTATGGAATAAGAGAAGAGGCACCTACGTCACGCGCGAGAGAAAGAGGGTCAAAGGGAGTCAGAGAGTTGGACAAGTTCTATAAAGGCTCTTAGTGGCCTAGCTTCAAACTCTAATGCAAAAGGAGGGTGTAAACCAGGATCCACCTCACCCAAATGTGGACGTATTCAATCAGGGCGAAAAGACCTTTTATATAAACTGGAATCTGAGCAGAAGAAAAAAAAAATTTCACGTTGGCATTGGATCAGCGTTTTTGAGGCCATTTTAGCAACCTACATGTGATGTGAGGTTCTCAAGATATTTTACCACGGGAGAGTTTAGTCCTAGAATGTTATATGTTGTTTACGGTAAGACATTTTAAGGCCATCAAAAAGGGATAGGTAAAGTTGAAGGAGGTATTTAGGTGAGAGGAGAATATGAAGGTTTTAGTTTTCGAACGAGTAATGAACTTTCACAAGATGACGAATCTACATAAAATAAACACAGTATATGGATAAATATAGTTAACAAAGACCTAAACATGCGCTGGCAGATGAGATTAGGCATGATGGACTTCACCTGGAAAAAAACATGGAGAAATAGAGTACAGTGAAATAAGAGGAAGCTTATGTCCTGCAAGTGGACAGATAGGGCTATTTATAGAAATATATCTTATATATTAGTAATATATGAATATAATATATTATATAATAGTTATATTATATTGATATTTATCATATAATATATAGATATATTATATTATTATATAGAGAGAGAGAGAGAGATGAGAGAGAGAGAGAGGTAGAGAGAGAGAGAGATATATAAGAGAGAGAGAGAGAAGGAAGAAAGAGAGAAAGAGAGAAGAGGAATTGTAATTAAGGAGGAAAAATTAAAATGTATTTCAAATGTCAAATTTGAAAGACTTCATGCCTTGTTTTTTTTTATTACCTTTATTCAAAGACAAACCGAACCTCAATTTTCTCTTTTCATGAGTTTTCCCTCTTTGTTTAAGCTGAGCAAGTGTTTTTGGCGTGCACTAAAAATCAAAAAACCTTCGCCTCATATTCGCATGATACTAAATTACTTGATTGGTAATTTACGTATTCATTCTTTTCTTCTCTTGTTTGTTGTTCTGACGTTCCTTTCTCTCATATCTGAAATTAGACTTCCTTTATATTTGCTTAGTTTGCTTACTTGCCATAAATCTATATATCATGCGTAGATGTTTATCAATGCTATACATACATACATAATAATACATTAACATACATACATAATACATACATACATACAAATACATACATACCAGGCGCGGTTTTACAGAGG
Organism: Trachelipus rathkii; assembly: GCA_015478945.1. NCBI lineage: Eukaryota > Metazoa > Arthropoda > Malacostraca > Isopoda > Trachelipodidae > Trachelipus > Trachelipus rathkii. Next base: position 8,215 of record JABUQX010074261.1, on the reverse strand, counting down.
AAACATACACAAACACATAAACATAACATACACATACATACATATCATACATACAAAATACAACAATACAACAACATACATACATAATACATACATACATTACATACATACATACATACATATCATACATACATCATACTACATACATACATACATACATACATACATACATACAAGCAATTACACTGTGCGTATGTTGTTTTATTAAAATTGTATCATTATTTTATGCATCTAAACAAACCTATTTTTTCAAATCATTATATTATATATTCATATATATAATACTATAATATATATATATATATATATATATAATACATATATATATATATATATATATATATAATATATATATATATTATTATATCGGTATTTAAATGTTTCCAGTTTAAATGTTGGGAGAGAGAGGAGAGAGGAGAGAGCGAGAGAGAGAGAGTAGAGAAGAAGAGAGAGAGAATGAGAGGGAGTAGGAGAGGAGGATTGAGGAGATGAAAAGAGAGATGAATAGAGAGATGAAGAGAGAGAGAGAGAGAGAATGTTCTATAATTTGAAAAGTAGAAATCGAGAACACGCTGTTAATTTTTAGTTTATTTAAAATGCGTGGAAGCATTCAACTCTTCAGTGATTATAAGTAACTGCGTCAGCTTAACTTTTGGCGTGCTTACTTAGCTTGTGCATGGATTGAGGTTGCATGTGACTTTCTTACGTTCTAAATAAACATTTTCTATTATTACTTCCTTGTATGGATAATATCTTTGCTGTTAATTTTTATTTAGGCCATTTTTTTTTCAAATATGAAAAATTGAACTTGTTCTTTTCATAAAGAAGAGTTAATGTTTCACTGTGACTCAATTCGTCAATTTTTTTTACAGGTCAACATCACTCACTAACAGATCCCTTTTCCGGAACCCATTCAAGGAACCCTTCTTTAAATAGACTATTTTATATTACTAAATGTCTATTAGCATACTCCTACGAAAATTAGAACTATCATATTATATATATATTTTATTAATTTTTATTTAATATAGATATTAAATATTTTAATAAAGTTTTAGGTTACACGGATATATATATATAGTTATAATATATAAACAAATAGTTATAATATTAATATATATATATTAATATTAATATATATATTAATATTATTATATATGTTATATATATAAGTAGTGAGTAGCAATCCGGGGATCCTACAGAAAATCCGAACTGTTGTCGTTATAAGAATTGATATTATTTTATTTTATTTATTTTTTATTATAATTTTGCCCACAAGCTTGTTATTAAATGCCTTTATTAATTAAATTTATCCTAATTTTAAGTTTATAATAAACATTGTTTATAATATTAATATTTTAACAACAATAACTTTTTTAAATTTATCAATATTTAAAACAAATTTGTATTATGGAATCCCCTTGTCCAGTTAGAGTGACACCAGCAAATCTCATAGGAATTTATTTAGTGAGACACACATTGACTTTGTTTCTCACATGTGCTTGAAATGATCCTGTAAAGATATTAGATTCCCCTAGACCACAGTTTTCTCATGATATACGTGAATATATATAAAATATATATATATTATATAATATAATATATAATAATATATATATATTAATATTAATTAAATATATATGTATATATATTATATATTATATAATATAATATATATATAATAAAAAAACTCCATCTATTATATATATAAAATCTTGATATATATATCTAAATAAATATATATATATAATATATATACTAAATAGTGTAATAGTTTGAGCAGAACCGGTGCAGGCACCAACCGATTTTTTAAAAAGTCACTAGGACCAGGACTCTAAAAAAATATAATAAAGAATTTTTATAACTAAAATACTTTCGGTCGTCAACAGTTCCATTCTACTTCTCTCAAATGTTTATAATATTTGCTCTGAGGCCTGTTATCATCATATGAGTGTGTATATTAATTATCTATGAAATTATATTAATTATATATATTACTATAGTAATTGATATATATATTATATATATAATTAGTTTATTAATAGATATAAACAACTTATATATATTTATATATAATAATATCTCATTATATATAACTGAATTGGCCTCAGTCGTTTTAGGACCAATCCTATTTCAGGTTATGATAAGATTTTGTTAAGCATACACAGATTTACTCTATGTATTCTTAACATTATATCATAACATTTGAAACTTAGAGGATAAAACGAGATCCTAACACTGGCTTGGATCAACTAATGAAAAGTTCTTTGGAGTTCTTAAAACAAATTTGAAAGGCTGTAACTTTTTTTTTCAAAAGAGACCCAGTCATTTTTTCCGTTTTTTTATATTTATTTTGTTTTTTAAGGTCTATCCTGCGATTTTATGTACAGATCGGTGTTACGGGTTCTGCGTCTCTATTACCATATATACATAATATATATTATAATACTATAAGTAATTATATATTCAAATCAAATCAATTACTATATATTATATTATACTAGTATTATAATTATTTATATTGATAGTATATAATATAATATTAATATAGTAATAATATATATCATAGTATATAGTCTTTATTTTCTCGATAGCAAGAAACTTCTTTTCAGAGTTTGAACAAGAAACTAAAGCAATCTTTTTGACTTAGATTTTTTTATTATTATTTGTGAGTGCAGTGCGCGGTTGTTTATGTGTGTGTGTGTGTGTGACTGTGCTGTGTTGTTGTGTGTGTGTAGGTGTATGTGTGTGCTCTGTGGCGTGTGTGTGTGTTTGTTAATGAAAAAAGAAAAATATTTCGGTGAGCTAAAATATTTTTTATAATTTATTTAACTTTTTAATCTCGTTTTTTTGGTCCACAAATGTAAACCTTGCGGTTTTTTTGGGTTAAATTCTTTTCAGTTTTCACTAATGGGTTCATTCAATCTTTTAATCTTTGCATTTCCTTTCAAATAACTTTTTGTTATTTCTTGCCTTCTCAGGCATCTTGTTTGGTTTTGATCCGTTAAAACACAATTATTATAGAGGAACTTAAATGATTATCTTGAATTTTTTTTTTCTCGAAGTTATCTTGTGCTATTATCATCATCTCCCCCCACTTAATAAAAACAATTAATAAATAGGTGGAAAAATATAAATATGCCAAAAACTTAGTCTATGGATGAACTAATTTTTATTTGTCTGTTTCTCTTTTAAATCCGATTTTTCCGTCACGTGATATGTATCGTATTATTGCCTCCAATAATTTCAAATTTCCTAATTCTATAACATTCAACATAGTAATTTCATAGATTATGTTATTGAGTCATCCATTTTCCGTTATAAATAAGATAATAAGAAATTATATATCACTCAGAATTAAATTTATAATAATATCATAATATATATAATATGAAATATAATATAATAATAATATAAAATAAGTTAAATGAATATAATAATAATAATAAATATTAATTTAATCAGTACAGTATATATAAGATTACATTATAATAATAATAATAATTAATAATACATATAATAATATAATAATACAATAATAAATCTAGATAATAATAATAATTATCAAATAACTAATAATTTAATATAATGAAAATAATATAATGAAATAAAAATTAATATTCTATTATATAATGAGAAATAATTAAATAATAATAATATATTAATCATCATGATGATTAACCTTTTAATATCCACAGTTCCAAGCTGACTCATATATATATATATATAAATATATATATATATATATATATATATATATACTATTATATATATATTATATATAATACTAGTGTTTTTTGTATAATATATAGTTTAGTATCGTCTAATAATTATATAATTTGCACATAAATAGATTACTTTTAGTATTTCTAGTTAATATATATATTATATATTATATTATTAATTATAATATTATAATATATATATAATATATATATATATATAATAGGTACGTAATATATAAATATAGTATATTATTTCTATGAGTATTATATATTAAATAACTCTCATAACTAGGGTATAAAGAGCATATCCCTATCTTCCATATGTCTTATTATCACAAATAATATATGTATAATAATAATATTTAATAAGAGAAATAAAATAATAGTATGATATATTACGTATGATATATATATAAAAATATACAGGGTATTATATAATTTATATTATAATATTATATTAGATGTACTTAATTGTTAGGTCATATATATATAATAGATGAGATGTAATATTTATATATAGCATAGGGTAATATATTACATTAAACGTAGGTATATAAATAGACTAAACTATATATTACTATACATATTATAGATATTATAAGGATATGTTTATATATAGATTGTAAATATATAATATAAATAGTGTCCCATTAACTTCATCACTTGGATACATTCTAACAATATCATATCTATTGAAAGATAATCACACATAGTACATTTACACTGAATATTATCAGTAACATACTCAGTAATAACTACCTTAAGAAAACATAATGTAAAAAAATCCGAGAGTGATGACATAGTGCCTTCTAAAAACATTCTTGTCTATGGTGTACTAACACCCCGTACTACGTAGGCTTTATTACTTTTATATATGTTAGCATTCTCAATGTTCTCAGATCAACTAGTGTAGAAGAAATCATAAATCATTTTAAATGATATGTGTTTGCTACACACAGAGTCTAAAGGAAGAATATATAAACTGAGTATATTTACTTGATATATATATATAAATTATTATATAATTAATATTATATATATAATATATATATATTATATACTGTAAATCAACATTAAAGTCTATAACTAATATATTTATTATATCTATAATAGTTATCTGCATTACTAAAGCTTCCAAAGGACCTAATGAGAGATTTGTGAATATAGTATAGAACATACCAATTAAAAGTAGCACTTTACATCATTTGATTTATGTAGGTTAATATTCAAAATTACTGGTTTATATATGTTATGTAATTGTAGCCATCATAATATAAATTCATCTATATTATATAATTTTAATAATACTATGATAATTTAAAAACTTCCCAGCATTCTCACTGCTATATATAATATATATAGGACACTAGATATATATATATATATACATTATGATATAATGTGAGTTGCATTTACTCATATACGTATGGAGCACCATTTAATAATAATATATGCATAAAATATATAGACACCCAGATGCTAAACGCGATCAACGGGCGTATTGAACCTTACTCGCCTGGTATACGCTAATATTCTTATCATCACCTATATCACCATACGTAGCGAGTACTTAAATAACTGTATTATATACCGGTCAAAGTTAACCACAGAGCGTTATATAAAAGGAGAACCTATTTGCATATACTATAAGGAGAGCTCTGGTATATATATATATATAAAGTTGTAATGGTACTCTCTTATATAAAGTAAATGAAAAACTACCAAAACTGTATTTACACCATCATTCATGTACTCATCAATACCCATATTTTATATATATAAGCTAATAAACAATAATGACTTATATAATATTATATATTATAGTATTATAGTATATAAAATAGTATTATAGTATACTTATTAATTAGTAAATTACAAATTTAATTATTAATAATTACAAAAGAGTCTTATATAATTTAATCAATTGTGATCATGTATTATAGTAAACCAGAGATACATCTAATAATATAAATAATATTTTTAGATGATATCTAATCTCATAAAGTATGTTATAATATAGTATAGGGTAACATACGTATTATATATATATACGTTGTATAGTAGTATAGTGTATAACAATCTGATTAGTTACTAATTAATATAGTAGTTAAATTGTTGAATATATATAGTAGTATAATATAATTATAGTAGTTTTATATGAACGCTAGTTTATAATGGATTTGAGCTAATTTAGGCCAGCAGCTTATGTGAATATATTTACTTATCATATTATAATCCATATCGTGAGGGTTTATCGCTTTATGTATTATAAAATTAATTATATATAAACTGATTTTAATAGCTAACTTATTATGTATTAGTTTAATAATAACCGTATACGTCCTACTTCAAGTGAAGATCTGAGTTATCTCCATGAATGATATAATAGTTATATCAAAGGTTTGATTGATTTGTATGTATTAGATTAGGTATGTATAATTAAAGTATAATTATAATTATATCAATAATATGTATAAATAATTATAATTAATAACTCATATGTAATAAAGTAAGGGTGGTGATATTAAGGTAAAAAGGGGGAAGGACAGGACTTAAGTTAAATATATATATGAAATACTTATTGTAAATAGGCTATATCAAAGGTCCATGAGTAGTAGTAGGTATTAGAGAACTTTTAGTTAGTCAACGATAGTATGCTAAGCACTTAATTAGTTAGATAACTTTAAAATACATAGGTACATAAATATCGTAGGTATTAGGTATAGGCATTATTTAGGTATAATAGAATTAGTAAAGTACTTTGTTGATGTAGGTATCTATAATATACATATTTGTAGTCATAGCCGACCGGTTAGTATATAGTGATATTAGTAGTATATAGACTATTTAAGTTATATATATATATGAATATATAATAAATAGGGTTAATAATGTATAATATATAATAATAATATTATAATATACGGTTAAACTATAGTAAGAGCTGTACAAATATAAAGCTCCATATAAGATGAATTAAAATTTAATAATTAATTCCTATATATGATTATAAATAATATATATATATAATATTATATTTATTAAATAATTTAAGGAGTAATATAAGTATGAGTAAGTACTTTCAAATATGGAGTATGAAAGAGCATAAAACATGTTTTTTCATACTTTAAAGTTGTAAGTCCTTAAAAAACCGAGATAAAAGTAATACAGTAAGATTATAATAATAATACTATTCCTAATTATTGTTATTTTTATTACATATTAAATCAGCTTAGTAAATATTATATAATAGTAAATTAAGGTAGTTACATATATATAAGATATAAATAGGATTAATTATAACCTTATAATCACTATAATATTAACGTACTGGGCTGTTACCACTTCGACAAAGAACATGATATGTGAGGCGTGTGAAAACATTTCCTTCTACAAATATACTGGCGCATAATGGATTACTACCGAGTATCCATGTAAATGTTTTTACAGTTATTTGAATAAATTATAATACATTATTATAAATATTAAGTGATAATAAATTATATGTAATTATAATAAACTAAATATTGAATATTACTCGGATTCTATAAAATGTCGTTAGATAGTATAATCATGGTAGAAGTAAATTTTAACGAACTTTTTTAGTGGATAATTCCTTGGTATTATGAGGCTTTAAAATATAAAATTACCGCCTGTGATACAGAGACAGAATAGGAATAATATTAATTACATACCTATAGTGTATAAAGGCCTAAATCCTAAATATGTATATAATAAATTTAAGCCTACCTACTAATAATTAGGAATTAATTTATATAACCAAGGTACTCTTATATAAATATAGTAGCCCAGTAGTAATATTAACAACTAATTTAAATAAACACGTAACGTTAATATAAAAATAGCATTTGATTACCAAATATTCTAACACCACATTTTATTAACTATAGAATAGGACAAAATTACAAAATATAAATAAAAGGAATTGTCAAAAGAAGTGTTCACAAATATATATTTTAAGATATAAAATACCTGGCAATAAATGAAGATCAGATAAAATTATATCGCGTGAGGTACCTACTAAAAATCAAGCCACCAATGTATTTATAACCCTAAAGGTTATAACAATAGGGTGAAAACGCTGAAGACAATATCATAATTAATTTAGAGAGGTCATACTAAGGTTATATATGTTATGATATTATTTCAATACACATTATTAACAGAGATATATATATATATAGAGGTTATATCAGTATATATTACGTATATTCTGCTAAATATAATGAGGGGTGAGATAAGGCATAATACTATATAGTGTAACAACTAATTGACTTTATACTGAACTAAACCTGATTTATATGCGCATACATACCTTCTCGTAAGTAGTATGATTAGTTCCTACAAAAATACTAGATGAGTTGACTATATTACTAACAAGAAAAGTAGATTATTAAGATTGTTATTATATTACGCTTCATATAATATTTAATATATAGGATTTGATGTTAGGTTGTATTCTATACAAA
>JABUQX010074260.1:80000-90123 GCA_015478945.1 Trachelipus rathkii | reverse complement strand
TACGGGATATTTTTTGTCTTTTTATACCAGTTGAAACACACCGTTTTCTCAAAGTACTGGAAAGATCTTCGAGAACTACATCGACATCCACATCAATATATCTCTTTTTATCTTTACGGATTGCTTGAAGGTCATCTCGTTGGGACAGTACACCTTTTCCAATATCTCTGATAGTATGTAATGATTCGTCATCACTATTGGCATCATCTTTATCAGTCTTGGCCATCGTTGGGTGGAAAAAGGAAGACTTCAATCTCTTCTGCCTCATCTATTTCAGAAGTCACACTTCCTGAATACTCATTACTTTCAAGAATGTTCAATATTTCTTCAGTATCTCTCTCAATATTCGTTTCCTTTTACTCTCTGCATGTGATGTATGCGAAAAATAATATAAAAATATCATATATAATAGTTTGAATATATATATATATTATATATATATATAATAATATATATATATATTATATATAAATATATATATATATAATATATATATATACTATATATAATATATATATAATATATTAAATATATATTATATATAAAAGGAGATAAAGAAAGAAAAAAAACAAAGATAAATGCAAATAGGTCAGACTATGAGAAAAGCCTATATAAATATATAATGTACTGTGTTATTATACTTCCTCAGCGTATAATAATAATCAGTCAGGGTGAATGCAATATAAATTTTTAAAATCTCTTTTATTATTATATAATTATCAATTTATATCAAAGATTAATCATTCCAATATATTGATATAAAATATACATTAACTTAGGAACACATTTTTTTATAAATATAATTCAACAACCCACTATAGGTCACCTCTCCTGCACGACAAAAAATTTGTTACTAAGATAAAAGCTACTATTCTGTTAAATGTCTAATGATAAAAAAAAATTATAGTATCACCCGAAACATATTTTCTGTAAAAAATTGCATAAATTGCCTTGAAACATAAAATGAATATTTTAAATTATTTCTTTTAAGTATAAAAGCTTATATATTGCCATGATATAAACAATACGTCGGCATATTAAATGCGCCCCACGTTAACAAGATACACTTCAACCAAATCACCCCGTGTTCCCCAATATTTTTTTTACTCAGATCTGACTCCACCCCAAAAAAATAAAAATCCTTAGTGGATGTAAAGGACTTATCTTAAATGTATAGGTAGGTGTAAATTAAAAAAAAAAAAAAACAAATAACTCAAAAATAAAAAGACAGTAAGAAGCCACACGGGCCTGTCGAGACTGCTGTCCCAGTCAACCCACAACCAAACATGCTCATATATCGAGTAGCCTATGTACGCACATTTCTGTGAACTTTAATGAAAAAAAAATTTACAATATTAATATTTAATTATGATTCATAAATTTAATAATAAACAAAATAGCACTTTATTCTAATTAGTGGGGCCAAAAAAGATTAACAAGTTTTGAGGGTTGATATCACAGGTTCAATTTCAGCCACTTATGATTTGCTAAACTTTCCATATTTGCCCTTTTACTTGGATTTTGATTTAATATCTTTTTTAAAAAACTGAAGAAATATTTTGACTTGTTTTTACCTTCATATTTATTAAAAACGTGAATCCATTCACTATTTTATTATGCCTATCTCATTTAATCGAAATCGACTAATTGCAAGGTGTAATCAATAAAACTAACTAAAAAATTTAATACTCCTACACACCATACATCAACTTCATTCGGCGTCCATACTATTTTCTATTATAATTATTTTTTGGTGACCCGACAAAATGAACTTTCTCTGTTTCTGGATCTTTAGTCATCCCTAAATCTTCACAACAAAACTTCCAATGTCTATTATTTATCTAATTAATAATTTATAACTTGTAAAAGTTATATACTGTAAATAATTGTTCCTTGTGCCAAAGCTACACTAGACCTTTAAAATAATTTATTTTACCAATTTAAGTGTTTTTCAAAATCTTATCCATATTCCTTGAAGCAAATTAGTGTTACTTAAATTCACTAGGGACAACTCCATGATAATTTGTTACCCATGGCTAGTTTAACCACGGGCCATATGTCAAAAACTTTGACAATATTTTAATAGTCTATGCAACAACTGGACATTTACAGTTCTATTAAAGAATCGTTATTGCTTTATTTTAAATAGCTTTCATTCCATTACCTTATTTGGCTCTGTCTATTAACCCATTAAATGCCGAGAACCGTAAAAAAGTCAACTGAAATTTTCTTATGAAATTAAGCTAAGTATATTGGGTTAATTTTCGGCCTGGGCAGTGTACTAGTATTTTTTGCAGAAGTAAATCTGAAATTGGTCGTTGATTCTAAGCCGTACGTTTATGATTATCATACGTGGGAAATTAGCCTCTTTGCAAATATTAAAAAATTTTGCGAAAATCGAAACTCTCAAAATGGGTAATGAAACTCTTAGTATAAAAATTATCTTTATTCAATTTTTATTAGTGCCTCGTCCTTCGTTAATTTTATATTTTGGGGACTGACTACACACTAGACGATTTTAACATTGTATCAAGATTGAAGAATTTATTACATTTAACGTACAGAAATTAGGCACATTTGCCACACATTGTTCCGCCTTTGTGTGTCATTTATATGCACCAGATGATCTTGCCATCATTATTCGCCGTTTATATCCATTAAACTTGTTTTTGTTGTTTATAGGCTTAACACTCCCGTCGGTTTCTTGTAGATCAAGTGCAAGAGAGCAAAGCGATAAAATTTGGTCTTGTGAATTACTTAAGAAGAATCCTTTATAAACATAGCGACTATAACATCCCAGAGAAATTTATATCGCTGCCATTTAGCAAAATCGAAATATGGGCCAATACCACTTTTTAGATATAATTCGAATTCTGTAATATGCCCTCATTTTATCAAAGAGGTCAACTCCTTCCATGTGTTTGTTGTATATTTTGACAATATTAGGCTGAGGAACCACCACTACTTGCCTGCGTTCACCTCTTCCATCTCTCGCAACTTCCTATTGCAAATATTCCTTTGTCTTTCGAATTCGTTACCGTTGTAACTTGGTATTGTCATTTCACCTGACGAGTGTGATTACATTTGCTTTCTCTCTCCACTGCATAACGAAATCACAGCAGTGCATTATTTTTTGAATCAGAGACGAGCTCTTAACCAATACAGTCCTTAATAAGATTTTAATATTACCCTGCAATAGAAGCGATACCAAAATACTGCTATAGTTCTCTATAGACAGGGAGTGAACTGCAGGCTTCAACCCTCTAGATGCATATTGACAGTCTACTTTAACCATATTATTATGAATCATAATTCTGGAAGTAATGTATAATTAAAAAATGCCAATGTTACCAGGAATTGGCAGGAAACAAAGTTCAGAGTGAACTGAAGTCATTCTTTGTTTCACACACCTTATGTATTTGAGATGATGTCTTAAACTTTCTAGAAACCCAGTTACGGAAATTTTTTTTGTCTTCACTGCATACCCAGTTGTTGAAACAAAACACACTGGTTTTTTCTCAATACTGGAAAGAATCTATCGAGAACTACATCGTACATCCACATCAACTATAATCGCATTCTACTTTACGGATTAGCTTGAAAGCTCAGCTCGTTGGGACCCAAGTAACCTTTGCCAATATCTCTAATTATTCAATGCATTCTCATCCACTATTGGCATCATCTTTATCAGACTTGCGCCATCGTCTTATGCGCTGGCAAAAAGAAACTCAATCTACATTCTGCCTCATCTATTTCAGGAAGTCACCACCTTTTGAATGCTCATAACTTTTCTAAGGATTGTTTCAATATTTCTTCAGTATCCTCTCAATATTTAACTTACTCTGGTATGTGATTACTGGGAAATATATTTTTTAAAAAAAATTAAAAATAATATATAAAGTATTTTGAATAAATATATGATATATATTATATATATATTATATATAATATATATATATATATCATATAATATAATATATAATATATTATATATAATATATATAATATATATATATAATAATAATATATAATAAAAGAAGGATAAAGAAAGAAAAAAAATAGAATGAAATAGGTTTTTAGATGAGAGAGAAAAAGCCTAATATAAATATATAATATGTATATGTTTACTTCCCAGCGTATGAAGATATCATACGCGAGCTATAAAATGCAATATAAATTGTATTAAATACTTTATTATTCAATATTATCAATTTCATAATCAAAGAATTAATCATTCCAAATTGATATAAAATTATTACCATTAACTTACAGCATTTTTTTTATAAAATAAATTCAAACCCACCATAGCCTGTCACCTCTACCCTGCACGACAAAAAAACATTTTTACTAAGACTAAAATTTCAATTAGGTTTAGTATTGAAATGTGTAATGATAAATTAAAAAAAAATGCTATGTATCCACTAGAGAAAATTTTATTTCTGCCCTAAAAAATTGCATAAATGCAATTGAAACATAGATGGAATATTTTAAATTATTTTTTAAAGTAAATTTATATTGCGTATGATTAAACATACGCTGGCATTAATGGGTTAACAAGATACACTTCACCAAATCCACCCCTCCCAATTGTTTTTTACTCAGACATGACTCCACCCCAAAAAAATAAATCCTTAGTTGGATGTGTAAAAGACTAAGTCTTGAGTTGTGTTAGGCTTCTTACATGTAGGATAGTTAACATTAAACATTAAGAATATAGAGCACAGTAAGAACCCCACCCGCGGCCTGTCGAGACTGTCCACAGTCAAACCCACTAAACCAAACATTGCTCATATTTAATGAGTAGCCTATGTACGCACATTTCAACTAACTTAATGAAAAAAAAATTACTATATTTATTATTCACACTTATACAATTAATTAATAAAAACAAAATAGGCCCACTTTAATATTAGTCGGGCCAAAAAAAGATTAACAAGTTTTGAGGGTTGATATCACAGGTTCAGTTTCAGCCACTTATGATTTGCTAAACTTTCCATATTTGCCCTTGTACTTGGATTTGGATCTAATGTCTATTATAAAAAACTTTTGAAATATTTTGACTTGTTTTTACCTTCATATTTATTAAAAAAGTGAATCCATTCACTTTTATTAGGCCTATCCCATTTAATCGAAATCGACTAATTTGCAAGGGTATTAATCAAAAACTCCATGATAATGTACCCATACATCAACTTTCATTGCGTCATACTATTTTCTATATAATATTTTTGGTGACCCGACAAATGATGTTGTGATTTTCTTGGATGTTGTCATCCCTAAATCTGTCACACAAACTTCAATGTTTTATTTAATTAATCTAATTAATATATTTTATAACTTTAGATCTCTATTGAAATATTTATTTCTTGTGCAAGTACACTAGACCTTAAATAATTAATATTTACAATTTATATTATGCGTCACTCTCTTTATTTCATTATTACTCCTGTAAAAAAAAGAGTTTAAATCCCCTAGGGACAGTACTCCATGATAATGTACCCATGGTTTTAACCACGGCCTATGTCATAAACCTTTACTTTATCACAATGAAAAATATCCTCTCATAATCCTATAAACAATGTTAGATCAATCTTAAATTACTTTTGATGGGTATTAACTTAATTCTCGACCCTTTAACAATAAAATCTCACCAAATCCACCCCTCCCAATTTTTTTTACTCAGACTGAACTCCACCCAAAAAAAAATAAATAAATAGTGAATGTAAAGGGACCTAAGTCTTGAGTGTTTACGTCTTACATGAGGGTATTTTTAGACATTAAGACATTTAAGAATATAGAGACATAAGAGAAGCCACAGGCCTGTCGAGACTGGCCCAGTCAACCCACTAACCAAACATTGCTCTCATGCAAATCAGCCTTTTTTACCCACACTGTTACAAACTACGAGCGCCACTTCATCTACTGCAACCTATTTTTAAATCATTTACAATAAAATTTTTCACCCATCCAAAACAAGCCTACGGTAATAACTCGTCCGGCCCAAGGAAATATTATACAAGTTTTGAGGAGGCTTGAATCACAGGTTCAATCAGCCACTTTATGATTTGCTAAACTTCCCATATTTGCCCTTGTTACTTGGATTGGATCTAATAGTCTAGATAAAAAACCTTTGAAATATTTGACTTGTTTTACCTTTCATAATTTAGGGTATAACGTGAATCCATTCACTATTTTATTTATTAGCCTATCTCATTTAAGTCGAAATCGACTAATTTGTAAGGGTATTAATCAAAAACTAACTAAAAAATTTAATACTCCTACACACCATACATCAACTTTCATTGCTCATACATTCTATGATAATATTATCTGTGACCCCGACAAATTGAAGATTATGCTGATTTCTTGGAGTTCTGTCATTTCCCTAAAATCTGTTATGCAAACTGCAAGGTTTTAATTTATTTAATCATAATAGTATATTTTTTATAACTTTAGATATCTCTATGAAATATTTATTTCTTGTGCAAGTACGCTAGACCTTAAATAATTTTATTTTACAATATTTCTAGCTTGACACTCTTTTATTTCATATTCTAGTAAAAAAAAAGAGTTAAATCCCCTAGGGGCAACAAGTACTCCATGAAAGTACCCATGGTTTTAACCACGGCCTATGTCAAAAACTTTGACAATATTTTAATGATCTAAATTACTGGACATTTAACAGTTCTATTTAAAGAACGTTATTGTTTATTTTTTAATAGCTCAAAAAATTATTTGCGAGCTTTTAGGAAAAACCGTCCTTTTAACCCATTAATGCCCGAAAAGTTAAAAAATTTGAATTTTTTTTTTATGAAAGCTAAGTATATTGGTAATTTTGGTCCCTTGCCAGTTGATTACTTAAATTTTTTCAGAAGTAAATTCTGAAGATTTCGTTGATTTCTTAGGCCGTATGATATATCATACGCTGGAATTAAGGTCTTTGCCATAATATATAAAAAAAAAAAAAATTTTGGAAAAATGAAACTCTATATAAAAAATTCTTTGTATATACAATATTAAAGATCTGAGGGAAAAGTGTTACTTTTGGTGAAGCATAAGAAAACATGTTATCAAATGAACACCACATTACATTTGACGCACACAAATTTGGCACATTTGCCAGACATTGCTTCGCATTATGCGTTCATTTATATAGGACCAGAATCATCTTTGCCCCATCAAATCGTTTTATATCATTAACTTTTAATGTTTAGGCTTAACACCTCCTGTTCAAAGTTTAGAGGAGGACAAAGGCCATTAAATTTCTGAATTTCTTAAGCAAAACCTAAAACATACAAAACACCCAAAAATAACCCATTAGCCAAAATCGATAGCAATGCACTGATTCTAACTAATCTAGTCGTGAAGAAGGCCTTGCATATCAAAAGGGCAACCCCCAAGAAAGTGACAAGACAGCAAAAACACCACACACACCCATGCACCCCCACTTCAACCACAACTCAATCACCTGGTAACCACTCACACCACAAACACCCCCACCAAACAACGAAACACCACAAAACAACCGATCACCAATACACTAATAAATAAAACCCCAAAAGACCCCAAAAAAAATACGGAACCTGATTTTGTTGTTGGCACACGCAGAAGCAAACCCACAAAAAGCAACAGAAGCTGAAGCAGATCGTTTGTTAGCCAGCATTACTAGTGCAGAACATCAATCGCGCGTTATTGACAAACCCATACAATCCAATAACCAAAACACCCTCAAAAACAAAGATGTCTCGAAACACATCACACCACACAAAAACCCACACACAAACCCACCACAAACACGCCAAACAAAAACATCCACCACACAATCACGACACCCACCCAAAAAACTCACCACGCCACTAGCTGGCAAATTCACACTGATTCGCGCATTTCATGACAAACCAACCCCAAAAACAACGCAGAAAAACGTAAAATAAAAAAACAATAAAAAAAAAAATATAAATAAAAAAAAAAATATAGAGAAATATAAAAAAAAATGTTTCGGAGTGAACAACTGACTGCGTCATTAATAGCGATAACGGGATATCCATATTCAATCAAGGAAATCATTTTCTCTTGTCAGAAAATGGAGTGAGTTTTTAAAAGAAAAAATCAGACTTTCGCTAAGCGACATCCTCATTATTTAATAGCCTCAATGGGTTAGAGAAGCAGTTGGGAAGAACGGTGTAATATAACGTAGTAAGGATGAAGGATTGTACGTATCAATAAAAATTGTGGACGTTCCTCGTTGAATTATTTCGTAACTTCAATATTACGATGATGTCAGAATATTTGCGGATGACATATATATTATTATGTAATTTCAAATGCTTTTTTATAGTTAAATGTTTCAAAGTTAGAATAATTTATTGGATAATCACAACCAAAGAATTTTATCAAACCCTTGTCATAAAAACCGCGATTATATGGCGTGTATACCGGAGTACTGGGTTCAAAAATTAGTTCTGGGGACTTATCAAACTGGTCTACTTGAAAGAGAAGCTAGATACAGTCACTGCATATAATATTATCTTTCAGAATTGAAAATTCGAAGAATTTCTAACCAATCATATATACAATGGTAAAGTACTAACTTTCTCCTAGTCTTAAAAGAGACTGGAAATGAGATCAATATACCAGGTTTAAACTGGTATATCAATCAAGAAGAATTGACGAATGTTCTTAATTCAAATGTTCAGAAAAAAGAACGTCCTTACTGGCAGTATGGGGATGTAGTACGATAAAAAAGATGTACATTATAATCTGAACGGAACAGAAAAACAATTAAAAAGTACAAGAAAATTAAATACGTCAGAACTCCTGGGGGACAAGTCAAAGCTAGTAGATCGTAAGTTCAAACCTCATTATGTAATCAACCTAGAAGCATAATTCTTTGAACCCACGAGTGGATTAACAATCACTAATCATTTACCGTCATAACACCCAGTTCCTCCCTGTTCTCTTAGACGTAAAAATCCATCGAGTTAACAAACCTATTCCTGGAGGGAGTGAAACCCCCCTAGTATTCATACCCGTCTGCGACGGAATAGCTTGGAAGTTCATCAAACGCCAAAAGTTGGGATAGATGATTTAATTCCAAAAAAGTCGGACTCATCAAAGCGATGGTAATAGTAGCCGCAAGCTTGCCACAAAAACATAAATTCTAAATAAGATTTCCAATGACGTCATGGAAGAAAAATCGGATTTATAATATAATCTGCTGTTGCTTTAATACAATAATTAACACGAAGACGCATACACGTTCTATGACTCTCCCAGATAAGAAAAGGGCGCCCAATACCCCACCCGGACCGAGAGGATAATAAAAATTACAGGATCAGACACCTCGCCCTTGGCCAAGCAAGAGCATATAAAAATATTTTTCCGGAAACTACCTGGCGGTGAAAAATTGAAAGAGTTATAAGCATCGAGTTCGCTTCAAATATTTGAGATATTCAACATACTTTTGCTTTGATTTCAAGCTGATAAAGCGTCATCAGGAAGTGAATTTTGTAATAACAATAATACTAAAAAAAATTTGTTTTTTTATATATTAATAACAAAATTAATAGGCATTGAATAAAAATAAATAGTTAAGGAAAATGCTTCGTTTGAATTATTTTCAAAATTACAAATTTTAATGTTTGCTTATTTAATTGCAAAAAAAAAAAACTAATCAAGAAATTTTATTGGAAATCAAATCGTAAAATTTCAACATAAAATTCAATTTAAAAATATTGTTTGTAAAAAAACATTTATCAAGCAAGGAAATTTCATAAAATTTTTTTCGCATTAAAATATTAAATTTTAATTACAGGACAATTATATTTCATTGTTAAACAATTTTAAAATAATTTTTTTTTACTATACTATCACTTGCCAATTTGTTTCACATATATTCATTTAGAATTATTTGTTCATTTGTTAATTTTTATTTATTGTTTTTTATTTATTTTTATTAACTTTATTTATTTATTTATTTATTTATTTATTTATTTATATGTTTTCAAAATATTTCATTGTTTTTAAATATTCCATTTTTTTTATTAGTTTTTGATTCTTGAGGAGGTTCGATGACGAGTATACTCATATATATATATATATATATTATATATATATATATATA
>JABUQX010074260.1:67500-72500 GCA_015478945.1 Trachelipus rathkii | reverse complement strand
ATTTCAGTTCATATGTAGTCGGGGGAGATAAATATTTTTTATTTTGATAATTTCTTTGTTGTGAATTTGTCCTTGGAACAAATTTTCCAAAAAAAAAAAAAAAAAAAAAAAAAAAAAATGGAAAATTTTAAAAAAAACTTTTTTTTTGGGTAAAAAAAAAATTATTTAAGAAAAAAAAATATATCTCGCCCGACTATACAAGCCTGAAAATTTGATGTTGTTCGGATAGGTAGAAAAAAAAATATCAATATTTCACGTTTTCATAAAAAAATATATCAATATTTCACGTTTTCATAAAAAAAAAATTATGAAAAAGTGAAATATTGATATATATATTTTTCCTAATTTTTCCTAATTTTCCTAATTTTCCATCAAATTTTGAGGGCTTGTATAGTCGGCCAAGACACAACTTTTCTAATTAAATAATTTTTTTGCATACTCAAAAGGAAAATTTTAAAAGATTTCCAAAAAATTTTTTTTGGAAAACTTGTTCCAAGGACAAATCCCAAACTACTGCATATAGAAAAAAAAATTATTTAAGTAAAAAATGTTTCTCACTCCCGACTACATATTCTCTGAAAATTTCATCCTGATCGCATGAACAAAAAAAAAAAATTATCTCAAATTTTCATTTTAAAAACCAAAAAAAAGAAGGTTTGGAATTTCGACATTGCTGAGCACAAATTTCAAATAATCAAAAAACTACTTCGTGTATTTCAAGTTTGAAGTCATTTCGAAAAAACATTGCAAAAGTTGAAAGGAACAATATCAAAAACATAGGTTTTGAAAAAATTAAAATTCTGAAAAATTGACTACAGACAGGAAACACCCGAAAACGATGTTTTAGAAGTAAGAAAAGGCTACCAGTTTGCTGTTCCTGGGCTGTAGGAAGAATTGGCTGTTAGAAGCAGAGAGGGTAGAGAAGCAATTTTATGTCCATTTTTAGGTGGGGACTAAAATGGGGTAATGCTTGCTCCAACATTGATCCCGGCCCTTAATTGAATGGAAGAACTTCCTTCCTATAAGCGATGAGCCTATGCCATCTAATGCAAGTTCTACGCATACGCTCAGCTTTCCAAACAAAGTACGAGAGCAAAATTACAACTAATAAAACCAAAGTCAGTTGGTATACTTGATAAGTGCAACGTTAGTGACCACGATGCTAGCGGAAGCCCTAGGTCAAGACCTGAACAGCATAGTTTAAACGCAGTTCTATATCACAATATCGAAAGCTTTTGAGACGTGAAATAGCATCAGAGATTTTTGAAAAGTTTACTGAACTCAACTTACCCAATATGACGGGTACAGGTGTGCTGAGAAATGGAAAAAATTGATAACGAATATTATAAGCACGGAACATGTAGATAGACTTCCCGTAATTGTAACTTTGGGTCAGTTTGAGCAATTAATCGGAATACTCCTTCGATTACTTCAGGTAGCGGACAGCATCAAGCTGATGCAATATACGAGTTACTAAAAAGGCGGAACATCAAGGAAAAAGTCTGAGAGCACTTTGTTTTGATACAACAGTTGCAAACACAGGTCGATTTCAAGGTATTTGTGTATTACTAGAACAAAAATTAAATTGAGATATGCTGTATTTACCATGTTGACGTAATATCTATGAAATTATGCTGAAGACTGTTTTCTATTCTGTAGTTGGGTAATCTTTTGGACCAAATATTTCCATATTTAAAAAAATTCAAAAAAAAAAAAAAAAAAAAAAAAAAATGGGCCGCAATTAATAAATCTAAATTCACAACAGGTATAACAGACACATACGTCAAAGACAAGCTGTCAAACATTGAAGATTTCCTTGAATTTTCTTTGTGAAGTCACTCTTAAAGAAAAACAGGTTTGAGAAGATTATAGGGAACTTGAACTTTCGGCAATTTTCCTTGGAGGATGTTCTTCTCCTCGAGGTATATCATTCAGGATCCAAGGAGCCATTATCATGCCAGATGGATGGCTAAAGCCATATATTGCCTCAAAATTTTCTTTTTCCGAAATCAATTTAAAGTCTCTCGAAATGAAATAAATAGTATGAGAGATGTAGTGGCCTGTTCAATTCTTGTGTCTGTGTATTAGTTCAAGGGCGCTGGGTCGTTCGCCAGATGTATGAACGAGAAGGACTCTCACTTCTCGGGCAGACGCGCGGGTAAGCGCGAAGGTCTGACGTTCCTTTTTAACCTTTCTTTGTATAAGGATATAAATGAAGGAAATCAGCAAATTATCCTTAGGCAAAAACTTTGCAACATCATTTGGGTTTGTTGTGGGGTGGAATGGTCTTAGTGCGCAGCTCTGCGAATGATTACCAGCCTTATAATTTTTTTACATGAATGTTTCAATTGAAGCAAAACTACTGATGATAGAATATATGAAAAATCTCGATGTTTCCGATGAAAACGTTAAAAAATTACACTTCAAAACAAGGAGTTAGATATCTCAATAAGGGCATAGATCACTTCGTTAACGACAAATTCAAAGGATTCGTTGAGCGATTTTCAATAAGCACAAATTTCTTGAAATATATATCCATCGAAATGGATGGAAGTGCAAATAAAGGCAGCTTTAATATTATTTACATGAATTTGTAAACAGTGACTTAAGGTTGTTCAGTAACGATGCAGCGGAACGAGGAGCAAAATTATTGGAAGATTATGACAAATTACTTAACAAAAATGAGGAGGAAAAACAGTTGGTTTTTCAAATAGTATTTGAATATTGGAGACGATATCCTGATGTTAAGAAACCGACAATATCTCCGAAATTTTAAAGTACGAAATAAAATATCACATTTGTCTATAGAAATAACTTCTTCGAATATTATTTAAATTTTGCTTCAAATTAGAGACGCGTTATTCTTCCCTAAACTCGCTTAAATTTTAGGAAACAAAAATATGCACCATATGAAACAATTCTACAGTGTGACGTGAAATTTTTGCGTTAATTTACATTTCAACTTTAAGTTAGCAGGCCACCCTAATCATATTGTATAAATATATATAGTAATATATTTATATATATATTAATATATATATATATATTATATATATATATTAATAATATATATATATATATTATATATATATATATATATATATATATTATATATAGTAATGTATATATATATTATACTATATATATATATAATATATATTATATATATATTATATATATATATATATATATAAATTGAATTTGTTTTATTTGGAAATGATTCTTGTTGTGTAGTGGTAACTGCAGGCAGATCGAAATTAGAAACTGGCTTCATATTGCAAAGCTTATTGGACAGAAGAGTCACATACTAATTAGCCTTAGAAAGGGCTATTTATAACTCCTCACAATGAGAGAACAATTTAGAAAATCTGACTCAGTGTAGTTGTATACGCTCCTCTTTAACATGTTGTTAATGTTCCACTTTTATCATTCAGGTCGATAAAATGTGGCCACATATCGAGTTTTGGCAAAGAGGAGCGACTTCAATCAACTCTTGAAGGCGGGTACCTGAATGATATATGAATTTTCATTTTATTTTTTATGGTCATTACAGTGAAGTTTCTACCACCCTTTAAGAGTCATTTAGGTTCCAAGTTTGTATAGTATTTCAGTTGGTTCGGTTTTCGATTTCAAAAAAAAAAAATAGTTTGTTGTAGAAGGATAACCATAGTAACAATATCTGATTAGCGAAAAGACAGTTTGTTAATTAGCTTAGCTTTAGTGGGAATCTGCAATTTTCCTGGTTTGAGAATTAAAGTAATAGTATATGTTACGTCATAGTTTATGTTAAATTGCAATGTATTCTAGACGCAAGTTATGGCAATTTTGCAATTGCATAAAAGCTTGTCGTAAAATCCTGAAACTTTGTTAAGTTCCTCTTCAATGTCTTATATTAGCAAATTTATTCACAAAACTAAGCCAGGATTGCAAAAATATTAAACAATACATGAGGTTTTATATATATTATATATATATATAATAGTATATATTAGTATATATATATATAGTATATATATATATATATATATATATGATATATATATATATATATAGTAGTATCATATATATATATATATAATATTATATATATACCATAAGTTTTGAGAACCACAGAAGGAATGCCATCAGAACCGTACGCCTTCTAGTAGCTCAGATGAGGGACGAGAGAGACGAGAGAGAGAGAGAGAGAGAGAGAGAAGAGAGAGGAGAGAGAGGAGAGAGAGATGAGAGAGAGAGAGAGAGAGAGATGAAGAGAGAGAAGAAGAGAGAGAGAGAAGAGAGGAGTAGAGAGAAATAACACATTCATAAAAAATTACAATAATATATTAAGTAATTAATATATATATTAGGTGATATAATTTATATATACTATATTTATATATATATAGTATATATATTATATATAATAATTATATTAGTAGTATGATTATACATTATATAGATATATATATATATATATATTATATATATATATTTATATTATATATATATTATATTTTATATATATAGTATTATATATATATATATATATACTTAATATATATATATATATAGACCTATTATATATAATATATATAGTATAGTATATAATCATGATATATATATATATATATATAATATATTATATATTAATATATATATAATATATATATATATACATACATATATATATAGCAAGGCATATCGCACCGGTCCTTCTCAGTGGAAGTGGTACAATATACGAATATAGAGTTCGGAAGAGAGATGTCCTTTTAAACAGAGATAGTATACAGAAAGTGACGCAGCAATTCGACGGGCAGAAAGAGACTGGAGAGAGAGGTAGTGAGAGCATGAGAGCTGATAAGAAGAAACGCTCTAGACTCCACCGTTTAAGTGTGAGTGGCACCACCCCAGATGTGCCAAGCATACTCCTTACAGGGGCAAGCGACACCACTGTAAAGAGAAAGTAAATGGGATGGCGTTAAGAAATTCTGAAGACGCCTCAGAACATCCAACCTCTT
>JABUQX010074260.1:40000-50000 GCA_015478945.1 Trachelipus rathkii | reverse complement strand
TATATATATATATAGTATATATTATATATATTATATATATATATATAATATATATTATATATAAATATATATTATAAACGAGGGTGGTTAAAAATAAGCGGACCCAGAGAGCACTTTTTGTGATATCTCATACAATCATTCACAAATCATCCTTATTTTGCAGGATATGGCAGAAGCAACGTATGTGAACACAACTAGACCTCAATGAAAGCTCGAGCAAGGGACATACTGATTCAAACATTACTACAAGACAGGCTCCTCCATAAAATTTAGGAAACTTTCATGCATCAGCTCGAAAGTGGGAAGACCCACTTTAAAAAGGAAAATTCAGAACTGGGTGGACCACTTTGAGAATTATGGGACCATGGAGAACCTTAACGCAGCAAGTGCAAATCATCCAAGCCAATCAGGACGTCCCAGAAAGCGTACAGCTGAGCTGCTCGAGAGTGTGAGAGAGTCTGTTCAGCAAAGTTCGATATGCTCTGTGGGCAAGAGAAATCAATCCAACGGTATATCAGGCGAGATTTTTAGGAGAGTTCAGGTAAACGATATAAGGGCTTACCCATACAGAATACAGACAAAGCAGACCTTACAGCCTTAGACAAACATCAGAGAAAGGCTATGGCAGTCAAGTTACTGGAGAAGATCCGGGAGATCCAAGATTTTCTTAGCCTCCTTTGGACCTCAGATAAAGCCCACTTTCATCGTGAAGGAAAAGTGATCTCAAAGACAAATGTTTTATAGGGGATATTCAAACCCAATGAAGTAGCTACCAAGTCCCCATACTCCCCTAAGTTCACAGTATGGGCTGCAATCTCGGCCAGAGGCATCATCGGACCATTCTTCATCGAGGAATCAGGCTCGGCAGTGTCAGTCATCAAAGAATGTTATGTTGAGGTCCTCAAAACCTTCAAGAGTGAAATACAGTTAATCTATCCCTCGCTTATGAGAAAGTTCTTGCTCCAGCAAAATGAATCAAACTCTCACACCTCAAACTTGTCCCAAAATTGACTGAAAGAGAACTTTGGAGGCCATGTGATCAGTTTCACGACTGATTCTGAGTAAGCATCTCATAGCCCAGACCTTAGCACCCAGATTTCTTCCTTTTGGGCTTTCTCAGTGACCGAGTGTACTCAGTGAGACCCATGATGGTATCACTGAACTCAAGGAAACCATCAAGGAGGAGATAAAAGCTATTCCTCGGTCTGTTTAAAGGACGTATTAAGAAATGCACGGAGCTAAATGGAGGTCATCTCGAACACATGCTCTAGAATGAAGAAGAAAAGGCCAAAGACTATCATGTTTTAATTTGATGTTTTAAACACAATAAACTAATTATAACTGAAGTCCCATTTTCTTCCGACAAAAAATTAAGAAATGAAGACCATCAAAAGTTGGGACCCGTTATATATATATATATATATATATATATATATATATATATATATATATATATATTATAATATTATATATAATATATTATTTATATATAAATAGATATAATTATATATATATATATATATATATATATTATATATATATATATAATATATGTCCGTACAAGGTTGCTGACCTTTCAAGTGACGGATAGTGGGCTCCAAACATTAACATAAATGGACTAAAACCAGCATGCAGGATAGTTACCCACCTATTAGATCGACTGAGGGTGGCTAATCACTTTTACAGCACAAACTAAGTAATTATCAAAACTGCAGGTGTCATAAACCGTAATGATCTTTTTTTTATTGAACCCAGGCATGAAATCATTTGAAATGTAAGAACACTCTATGACTCACCGAGGCTATAGCAGGTGATGAAAGAGGCGGATATATATTCAATGGGGCTAATTGAGTTTAGTGAGGTGTGGTGAGTCTGGACGGAAGAGGTGATGTAGGGTCCACAGTATACGTCCCTGTACTCGGAGAGAGATGGGAGAAAGAGTAACACGGCGATGCAGTGTGATTTGTGATAAATGGATAAATGCGTGGAAATTTAATGGAGTAGTAGCCGTTGATCGTGAAAATAACCAGAATAAGGTTTAAAGCAAAAGCCTGGTAATTGCCCGTTGTACAGTTTTACGCTCCTACTGAAGAGGAACAAGTGGAGTCAATTGTGGTTTTCTCCGAGAGGTTGATAAAAGTCGTGATGGAGTGAAGATGTGGAATATTCTCATCATCATGAGGAATTTTCTACTCAAAAGTTGCCGAAGACTATTCAAACCGTTCAAGAGTAACGAAAAAACACGAAGTCTATGAAAGAAAGAGAAATAGAGAACACTTCATTGATATTTGCTAACTGTTTGACTTAGTGATAGGAGGAACGTTGTTACCACATTAGTTATGCTAAAAAGCAATTTGGGTATCACCAGTAGGTAGAACACAAAATCATGTGGATCATTTCGCGATTAGGTGGAAGAGGCGTCGACATGGTAAGCGATATTATAATTTTCATTTGATCTTGGCAAAAATTAAAAGCTAATTTACTAACAGCATGAAAAAAAAGAGGTAGCAAATTCTAGGCAGGGAGACTTAAAAGATTGGAAGTGAAGAAAGTTTTTGAGGTGAACCTTATAAACAAATTTGAACTGTTGTAGGAGGAAAACACAGGGTGGAAAGATAGGCGAAAGGGTAGAAAGGATGTAGGATGGATTTAAACAGGTGTTTTTGTAGGGCTTACGATGGAAGCAACAGGGTATGTAAAGAATGGGAGGAAAAATGGGCGGAAAGGCGGGAGGGCGGAGGGGCGGAAGGGCGGAAGGGCGGAAGGGCGGAAGGGCGGAAGGGCGGAAGGGCGGAAGGGCGGAAGGGCGGAAGGGCGGAAGGGTGGAAGGGCGGAAGGGCGGAAGGGCGGAAGGGCGGAAGGGCGGAAGGGCGGAAGGGCGGAAGGGCGGAAGGGCGGAAGGGCGGAAGGGCGGAAGGGCGGAAGGGCGGAAGGGCGGAAGGGCGGAAGGGCGGAAGGGCGGAAGGGCGGAAGGGCGGAAGGGCGGAAGGGCGAAAGGGCGAAAGGGAGGAAGAGCAGAAGGGCTGAAACCAAAATACTGACTAGGGAAGATAAGAGGGAAAAGGTGAAAGGAAAGATGAAAAATGTATTTCCCCTAAATTGTGACAATTAAAGATATGGAAGGAACACTTTAGGTACTTTTTAAGTAGGAAATGTGAAATAGAGATGAGGGACATAGGACTCGACCCCCCAACTAGAAGAGAGCGAAATTAATGGGAAGGTGAAAAAAAGCCGAAAATAGGAATAACACCAGGGATTGAATTAATACAGGCAGAACTGCTGAGGACATACCAGAAACAGTGGTAAAAAATTGTGGGAGCTCTTTGAAATTATCTTGGAAACGAAATTCTTCCTGAAAGAATGGTGGGAGGGTCTGCTAATCAAATCACAATAAAGGGATACAGCGTATTATAACAAATATTATAACAGCGTCAAAGAAAGTTTTAATGAGTTTCATTTTTGATAGATTGATAAGGCAGATAGATGAAATTTTGAAGTTGCGATCATGCAGGTTTCGGAGAAGGGAGATTGTGAGTAGATCTGAGGATAATTTTAGAACATTGTATTGAGTGTGAATCTGGCGTTTATATGACTTTTGTTAACTTTCAGAACACATTCGACAGTGTGCAAAGAGAGAGGCAATGTGGAAAGTAATAAGAAAGTATTCGGGAATATAAATGTAAAGCTTTTGAAGTAAACAATGAAGTAATAAAAGGTGGTTGATAGACGAAGTAATGAGAAGGGTCATAAGGGAATGAAGGGTGGTAAATTAGAAGATCTGGACTATGCTGATGATGTGCGCAGATTGGCACTAAGGAAAGAGGACATGAAGGGAAAGCTGAAATGACTGGGGTAGGAGAAAAAGAAATAGAGTAATAGAAATACTAAAGCCGGGGTGTGGATCGGTTAAATGAGAATCCAACATCGGCTCCGATTCCAACTATTTTGGATTTCTGACTCCGATTAAAATTATTCAAAATCATATGATTCAGCTTCGAGTTCCCATTCAAACCACTTATGAACATCCGAATTTCAAACAAGAATTCGATTAGATTACCTTAATTTACCGATTCCGCAATTCCAATTTACAGATTTACTGATTCTGCGATTTCGTGCTCTCATTTTGATCCCGATTCCATAACTATGGGCCAAAATAATGAAGACAAAGTACAAATAAAGTAACTTTTTGTGTGAAGAATGAGAGTTGAAAAATGTGAAGAATTTCGTATTTCTGTTGAGCAAAATAAACAATATGGGTAGAGCAGAGAAAGATGCAAGAAAGAGAATAAATAATTCAAGAATAACGTTTACACAGCTTGACAAATTCTGAAAATCTTGACAGAAAATGAATTAAGACAAAGCTCATAATTTCTGACAATAATGTTAATCTTTGCTATTTTATGGAGGATGGAAAAAGGAATAGTGAATAGATGTCAGATTTTTGCTAAAAGGTTTTTGAGGAGAGTGTTAACAGCAAGATGACCATCAATGAATTAAAAGATACTTTGCAGAGTAGAACCAAGCAGTAGAGAACTGAAAGACAAACTGCCAGAAGGATATGAAGATTAAGGATATGTTTAGAAGAGATCTCAGGGGCAATCGAGCAAAGGCTGTACTGGATTATAGTCTACAGAATAGAAGAAGAGAAAGAACAGCAATTAGAGAGAGATGATGTTTGCTGAAGGATGTGGAGAGTGTCAGAAGATGGATTGAGATTAAAAAGTGGTAGCCAACAGGCCAAGATGGAGCATCATATATTAATGCTTTACTTTCCACGAGGAACAAGAGAAGCATTTAGAGAAATAAAGGAAGTATGGTGAGCCCACAGTAAGTCAACAAGTAGCTGGGAGCATTGATGTCAGTTACGATAGTGCTTTAGACATTCCTCCTACGGAGGAAACACAGTTGATATAAGAGCCTATGTGTATACTAGATAATCACGTAATTGATAGAAATATACGTGGGTTACGCAATGACTGAAAGCTCTGAATAGACTTAAGGGAAGCGGTAAATAAAAAAGGTATAAATACAGAAAGATCGCGCCGCCTACTCTAACCCTTGAGGCAATACACACGATATAATAATATGTAATATATATATATAATATAAGTATATAAAGAATAAATAGAGAGATATAATAAATATATTAAAGAGAATAGAGAAATAAAATATATATATATATGATATAATATATATATAATGATAGTATTTAAGATATAATAAGATATATATATTATAAGTATATTAATAAAGTATAAGAAATATAGATTATAGTATAAATAATATATTATATAAGTTATATTATAAGGAGTAAGAATATATATAGATATATAAATATTATATAATAGATAATATAGGATATATATAATGAAATAGTAGGCACCGAAACGTAGCGGTACTATAGTAAAGAAGAGATAAAGTAGTATGTAATAAGATAAAATATTGGGGAAAAAATAAGAAACAAATACTTAGTGAAAGGATAGTAGTAATAAGGGACAAAAAACGCAAAAAGTTATTATAGCAATAATGTAAAGAGATATGAGGGATTATACCGTTTAACGTTACGAATCATAGTTGCTACAAAGTTTCATCCCTTCTCACTCAGAAATTAAAATGAGTTTTGGAATGATATTATACAGCTTACGGCGAAAATGCTAGAAGACACCTTCTAGAATATGAACGAAGGGAAACCATAATATCCCCTTAGAATGATATTCTTTGCAATAATTAATTAAATTCAAAAGTTTTTGTTACAATTATAGGAAAGAATTATATTACATGGAAGGTCGGCTTTATCTCCGGCTAGAATTCTTGTAACACATGTAGTAACTATTGTATATATGTGAATAATGAGAATATATATAATAAATAGATATTATATATATGAATTAAGAAGTTATAAAGACGATATAATACTACCATATATAATAATTGTGTGTAATAAATGTAGAACTGTCGCATGCTCATCAGGGATGATTCACTCATAATAAGGTATACTATATATGTAGGGGACCAATAACTATGGAATAATGTGTGGTAATATAAATATGTATAAGTACTAAACTGTGGATTATATAAATAAATAGTGATAACAGTATTTATATTTTTATAGTATCATAGCTGAATATGGACATAATATACTAGTTATATTAATATAGATAAAGGGTATTAGGTGGAATAATAATATTTAGTAGTAGTGTATAGTAATAAAGTAATAAGATAAATGACTCATGAAAAATATATAAATAAGTATGATATAAATATGTAGTATTATATATAAGTATGGAACGTACACTTATAGTGAGACCGGAGCAAGGGCAAAATAACTAGCTATGTCGTAAAATGAGAAAGTTATGGATATAATAATATAGTTAGTCATTATGTAGTGAGGTGTATAAAAGCTATATAGATATAGCAATCAGAAGACAAACGCATATAACTGAGTAGTGGATATGATATAGTATATAGTTATATATATAATATTAATATATAAAGTATATACTAATAATGAATACCATAACTTACTATTATATAGTGAATTGTAACTAATATATAGGAGGACGCGCAACGATAAAAACAATTATCCTATGCATCAGGTTAGTATAGTATTCTATATAATGTTAGGCTCGGCACTTTATATATATAGGCAACGACGAATTCCTATTAACTAGAAGTTAGTATATATAATATTATGAAATACGCTAGTAAGTTACTATAAGTTATGTAAGATTAGATATAAGGTATATATATATATATAGTAACAACAAGTTATATTTAATTAATTAATATAATGTGTAATATGGTATATATATATAGTACGATATAAAATATATAGTAATAATATATATAATATATTATATATATAATATTATATAAATATATATATAATATATAATAAATAATAATATATTAATGTATGTGTGTGGTGGTGTGGTTATGTAGAAGAGTATATATAGTAATTATAAATAAATATATAAAGTAGTAATAATATATAATATATATAATAATATAATAATATATATATGAATATAATAAATAAGATTAATAGGAGTGTAAAATAACTACGTATCATATACGAGTAGGAGTAATTACGTCCTAAATGTGTCCTTGTTAAAACGGGTAATCATACCTAACCGATATAATGTATAATATGTCGTAAGGGTAGTGAAATAAATGTAAACCATTTATATATAGAATTATATGTACAGAATTATACATAGTTGACAGGGTATCTATATATTATATAGTGTATAGTACTGTCACTCTAATTTAGTTCATACTTTAGTATAAGTTTTATATGTACATATTCATAGTTTATATCACTACCTATAATGAGGTAACATATATGATTAAAGCGCGGAAGATGAGGCATTTGTAAACTAACTGGGTATATGGTGAAAACTTTTTTTGACCCAGAGAAAAAACAAATATATATAATGGGTGGCCATTCGAATGTCACCACACATATAATTCAGTAAAATTATGGTGTCTTATCGAAATATAAGTCTGCGCTCGAAAGAAACCTGTGGGTAGGGATACTCTTATCTTAGTCCACGATTGGTATCCAGCTTTTACTCATAGTGCTCATTACTGAATCGCTCGCACGCTTACTCGGTACAAAGATGGGAAAGAACTGTGTTATATTATAAAAAACACGGTATGGTTAGGGTGTAAGATGGTGTTTCATTTGGTTTGCAGAGTGATTTTTCACGTAGATGGTAGATGGCGCCATCGAAGTAACAAGGGGTTGGGAATAAGTGATTTTCCAGGTACTGACTATAAATATGATTGATATTTCAGACGTGTCTCTATGAAACCGAATACACCTAGCGCGCAGATTATACTATAAGCCTACACTTTACAGCGATTGTCTGTGAGACGGAATATACTGAATGAAACCTGTCTGAGAACCGAACGAATTTAAGATATCGCATCACATAAGACCCCGGTTTTAGAAGGTGTGGCCATTGCTACCACAAATGCAACGCGGAGCAGTACAGTGTGACCCACGGCGAGTACCCCTGCAAAGAGGAGGAACTCTTCAGTGAGAGAATAGAGCAAAACTATCAGACAAGGAAAGGAAGCGCAAGTATAATATTTTTAAAGGAATATGATTGTAGATCATGGAGTGCCAGAGCGATTTTTATTAGTATCCGTGATTCTCGGTGTTAACTGAGATAATCACGCTCTTTGTTCCTTGGAGATAATTAACCATTGATGTTTTATTGAAATCTAGGTGCGCTCTGTTCTATTAAGTATAGGCTTGCAATATTAGAGTGGTACATGTACACACACAACTTACAAAAAAGCTCATGAAAGAAATTAATTACAATACTTACATTAAAACGACATTCTTGTTACGACTATCACCGAGAGCGCACACACACAGCAACACACACCATTATCAAGGCTGACAGCTGGCAGAGTCTCATTTATGAGCATACTTGAAATTTCGTCAGTGGTTACGATATCATCTTCTACTGTACCTTTTTCAGTAATAAAGTCAGTATCAAATTCTGTCAGTTTTGTGCTCTCTGTAGTAGCACTTTTAATTAAATCTTGTATATCTGTTTTCAGATCAACAACGTCAGTACTTGTTTCATGAAGAATCGCGGTGTATGTGACCTCATCCACTGTTGAAGGTGTTGACTTATTCACAAGCAAATCGGAAAGAGTATCTGTTTCTAATTTCCCAACAGTTGTAGGAGAATATTTTTCTATTTCAGCTGAAGTGGTTTCAGTTATGTCGACTCTAGTTGTAGCTATTGGCGTTGTTGCTACCGATATATGAGATGTTTCAGTTTCAAACACTTTATCCGTTAACTCTAATTCGTGGAGAGTTGTAACAATACTAATAGTTGTTGCATTTTCACTCCTTTCAGTTGAAACTTCAGATTTTGTAAGCTCTGTTTCATCATCTAATTTAGTAGGTGACATCATGGTTGTTAAACTTTCTTCCATAGTTTTTGTAGTTATTTCTTCTGGGTCAAGCTTCCTCTCTGGTAATAAAAGGAATGGAGGAAGTGTCAATGGCCTCTCGGGTCCCACTGTGCTTAAATCGACCCATTGATTGAAATTTGTGTATTGTTATTAGTAAGGAAATAGACAAACATAAATAATCTATATATATATAAAGAGAAAGGACCAAATATAGAATTAATAATTTTTTTCTTGTGCAAAAAAGTTTCCTTGAAGGAAATATCAAGAAGGGCATGAAGTTTTCCGGAGCTTGAAGGACCGCGGACCGATAAATCACTTAATTAATTTGTCCCTGGGGTGATAGCACGGAACAAAGGGGACTAAACCAAAGGGTTCAGATGTTTCCAGTTGGAAAAGGAAAGAGAATAGTCAATCTTTTTTTGTGGTCGATGAAGGATCACTTTACAGTAAATTTGCCAGCTCGTGGCTCATGCAGATGTTACCCTAACCGAACAAGCAATAAATACATTCAAATTGAATTCGAAAGGGCACGATCGAAAAATCTGCCATTTAGTTCATATTCACCAAATAAATTCATTAAACGTGTTTCCACCTCTTGGGAAAATAAATTAAGTTGTTTGTGTTTGATTACGAAGAAGTTTGAGCAGAGAGAATGGTGATTCCAAGAAGAGAAGGAAAGAGAGAAAGAATGTGTTTCTAGTTTTCGTTAGTTAAGAGATGAGTTAAAGGAATTTAGGGATACTTTGGAAATAGTTTAAGATAAGTTAAACAATTTAGGATAATTTTTCGAAAGATAGTTAAGGAGTAGTTAAGGCAACTTAGGGTAATTTTTTGAAATAAGTTAAAGGATAGGTTTAAGGGAATTAGGATATTTTTTCGAAAATAGTAAAAAAAGATAGTCTTTAAAGGAAATTTGATATTTCCGAAATAGTCAAATAAGTTAAGCAAATTAAAAAGATTCGAAAATAGTTAATCTTAGTCAATACTAGAAAAAATAGAGGCAAAATTATTCAAATTCATCAAGCAGGAAAAATTTGATAATATTGAATGGATTCAAAGC
>JABUQX010074260.1:17500-37500 GCA_015478945.1 Trachelipus rathkii | reverse complement strand
ATTTAATTACTAAATTAATTTTGCGTTTGGCAGGACACTTTTGATGAAAATTATAAAAATTTTAAATTTTTGAGAAAATTTTTAATTTAGTTATCAAATGATTTTTTCCAATCAATGTACTGCATAACATTAGTTTATGCTCTCAAAATTAATTTTTCCGTGCAAGTTCTAAACAAGCAATCTTTCGGTCCTTGGGACAAGTTTTGCGAAAGTAAGAATAATTCTAAGTTCATAGACAATTTTTCATTTTCAATTTGTCAAAAAATTCGCTGCTCAATGTTATTTACTAGAAAAAAATACTAAGGATGTTAGAAGCGCTAGAAAGAAGCGCTAAAAAGAAATGCTCTATAAGAAAGCCTTAACAAGACGTTTATAGATAAAAAAAAAAATTATTGCAAATATATTCTAAGAAGAATTTCTTAAAAAAATTATATTTAGTATAAAATAATAACAATTTTCTCTTTTATCATTCTTTCGATCTCTATTATTATTATTTTAAATCAATTAATAATAATAATAATAATAATAATAATAATAATAATAATAATAATAATAATATTAATAATAATAATAATAATAATAATAATAATAATAATAATAATAATAATAATAATAATAATAATAATAATAATAAAAATAATAATATATTAATTAATAATATATATATAAATAAATAATTAGAGTAGAAGAATAAAAGAATGGCAAAAAAAGAATACGGGAGGCGGCCCAGGGAGGGAGGACAGACTGGACGGAGCAAGGGAATAAAAGAGCTCAATTGAAGAGGAGAAAAAAAGAAGACAGAGTACGACGAGAAAAGGGCCGACGAAAAGTGGTGAACGGGCGGCCGGGGACCCCAGGACAAGGAGGGGCAAGAGGCAAAAATAGAGGGAAGAGAAGAAAGAAAAGCAGAGGTAGGAAAAGGGGAGAGAAGGAGGAAAGAAGGCCGAAGAATGAAGAAGAAAAGAATAAGAAAGAAGAAGAGAGAAAAGAAGAGAAGAAGAAGAAGAGAGAGAAGAAGAAGATAGAAGAAAGAAGAAAAGAAGAAGAAGAAGAAGAAGAATGAAGAAGAAAAAGAAAAAAGAAAAAGAAAAATTAAACGATAAAAATCAAACGCGCAACAAAACGGAAAAAACGAAAACGAAAACGAAAAACGGAGAAAAAAAGCTGAAAAGAAAAAAAAAACGGAAACGCCAAAAACCGGGAAAACGAAAACGGGGGAAACACGAAAAACGACGAACCGAAAAAACGTAAAACGAAAGACGAAACGAAAAAACGAAAAGCAAAAACCAAAAACAAAAAACAAAAAGAAAAGAAATATTACTATTAATTTACAATAATAATTAAATTAATATAATAACTAATAAAAAATATTACCCTCTTTCAATAATGTTATATATAAACAGAAAATAAAAAAATTATATTAAAAATTATATATAATATAAAAATTAAAATATATATAATATATAAAATAACGATATAAAAAGTTATGATTTACTAATAATATATATTGTATAAATATAGAAAATATTTGTAAAAAATAAACGAATAGAATAATAACTGAAAAACGGAAACGAAAAATAACTAGAATATAAATATAACATCGAGTAATATAACGAAAAAAATATAATCAGATAATAAATATTAAATAAACAAATAAACTAGAAAAAATATAATTAATTAAACAGATAAAAACGAATAATAATTAATCAAATAATGAATAATATAACAAAAATACAATAGGCATAATAATAAATTAATATATATATAATATATATATATAATATTGATATATAAATATAATATATATTATATATCTATAATAATTACCACAAATATTAAATATAAATAAATATAAATAAAAATATTTTTTATAAATAACAAATAAAAAATATTTATTAAATATAAAAAATTTATATAAACATAAATCTAAAATGTAGAAATAGTAAAATATAAAAAAAATATTGAAGTAACATGTACAAAATATTTTTTAATCAAGGTACAATTGAATATTATATAACATGCAATGATGAAACTAAAATAAAATAATCATAAATATAAAATATAGTGAAAGCATAAATATAGTAATATAAAAAATACTCATACAATAATAATAATAATTTATAATATATAATAAATAATAAATTAATATATCCGTAATATAATTATATAA
This sequence comes from Trachelipus rathkii, assembly GCA_015478945.1. NCBI lineage: Eukaryota > Metazoa > Arthropoda > Malacostraca > Isopoda > Trachelipodidae > Trachelipus > Trachelipus rathkii. Next base: position 35,330 of record JABUQX010074260.1, on the reverse strand, counting down.
TATAAAACAATTATCTAAGATAATAAATAATAATATATATATATAATATGTATAATATATAAATATAATATAAATCTTATAATAATATAATATAATAATATATATATATATATATATAAATATATAATATAATAAAAAAAAATATAAATTATATATATCTCAATATCAATATATTATGTCGTATCTTTATATAATCATTATATATATATTATAATAATATAATATATTATATATATAATTAATATATTACGGAAAAAATTAATATAAATACTATATATATATTAAAATATATATATATATATAATATATATAATAATATATATATATAAAATATATTAATATAATTATATATATATATATTATATAATCCAAACTCTTCAAACTACTTTAACGGTTTACCTCATGTTTTTGGAGTCCTAAAACGGGAAAATGAGCGAAATAAAGAAAAAAAGATATAAAGAAAGAAATGCCTTGGACAAATGAGATTTGATAAGGTACTACTCCAAAATATCGAACAAACAAAAACAAGTAGCAAGATTGTATCTTAGTCAAAGGATTGGATATTTTTGCATTACTAGAATGAATATAAAAAAATGCTGAAAAATAAACTTGAAAAGATAAGAAATAGAAAGATTTGAAAATATGTTAAAAATTTTTGGTAACTGATAAAAAATGTTAAAGTAAATTGGTATTTAAAATACAATATATATATATAAATAATATATAATAATATATAATTAATAATAAACATAATAAATATAAATAATTTTAAAAAATATATAAGAATATATATATAATATAGATAAAAATAATACAATAAATATAATATATAATATAATAATATATATATTAAAATATATATATATTATAATTAATAAAATATATATATTATAATGTCTAAAAACATATATATAATAAATGTTAATATATAATATATATAAATAATATATATAAAAATATCAATATAATATATATACAATATAAATAAAATATTAATTATATATAATAATATTATATATAATTTAAATAATAAAATCTAATAATATAACATTATAATAATATATAAAAACATAATACTATATTAATAATATATTATAATAATAAATAAATATAATAATATATATTTAATAATATATATATATATAAATATATTATATAATATATATTATATAATATATATTTATATATATAATTATATATACTCAATATAAAAAAAAATATAAAATAATTTTTATTAATATAATATATAATATAATTATATAATAATATATTATATATATATATATAAATATAATATATATTATTATATATTATATATAATATATATATAAATATAATAATATATATCTATACATATTATAAATATAATATACTATATAATATATAAACATATAGATATATATATAATTATTAATACATAATAATATAGATATTTATAATTATATATATAAATTATATATAATATATACATAATATATATATATATAATATAATATATATATATATAATTATATAATATGAATAAATTAATATATTATATATATATATATATATATATATATATAATATATATATATATATATAATATACACTAACTAATGTTCAACATTCAATATTATAATATATATATATATATATATATATATATATATAATATATATTATATATATATAATTATTAATATAATAGAATATATATAACAAACATATAAAATAAAACTAACCACTAATAAAAACACCAAATCAAATAATAATAATAATCTATAATATAAAACAATATAAATATCGTAAAAAATAAATAAACATAGATAAATATATCATAATATAAAATATAATAGATAATATAATATTACATATTTATATATATATATATAAATAAATAAACTAAGAATATTGTTCACTAACAAAAATACATTTATATTATTTAGAGATAATATAATATTTTAAAAAAAATCATATATAATATATTAACCATTATATATAAAATATAAAATTATATATATATATTTAATATATATAATGCATAATAATCTAATATAATAAATTTAAAATTTATAATAAAAATAAAAGATAAATCAAATATAAAAAATCAATAAAATTTAATTACAAAAGATATATATATTAAACAATTATATATAATATATATAATACATATAATAATATATAGTAAAATAATAAAATACATTAAAATATCAATAACATATTGTACATAATAATAATAATATAATAATTATATATATAAAAATTCATATATAATATATTATATAATATATAATAATAAAATATTATATATTATATGTCATATAATAATTATATCTACAAATTAACAAAATACTTATATAATTATTAATAAAAGAAAAACAAAATAAAAAGTCTATACATATAAGAAATAAATACATATATACAACAATTTAGAATTGTTAAAAAATCGACCTATAATATAATATTAATCAATATAATAATACTTATAAAATAAATATAAACAAATGAATAAATAGCAAAATAGACATAGATATAAATTCCAGAGCATGATAATCTACATACCATACTACACTTAATACCCCCACGCCTGTATCACCACCAGCCATACCCACTGATCATCCATGATATAATAATAAAAAATAACAATAAAACAAAACAATAATAAATAACAAAATAACATATAAAAAACATAATTATAATATATAAAACAATATATAAAACAATAAAGAAACATAATAAAACAAAATAACATAAATAAACAATAAAAACAAATAAAACAAAATATACATAAAAACATAATAAAATACTAAAAATATAACTAAGTAATAATAAACTAATAAAATAATATAATAGTAACACCATAATATATAATAACAAAATAATATCATATAATAAAATAAATAACAATAATAATATAACAAATATATAAACCATAAAATAAAAACAAAAAAAAACTCATAAACAAATATAATATATAACCACAAAAATAAATACTAAAAAAACACTATAAAGAAAAACAATAAAACAAAAAACAAAAAACAATAAATATATATATTTAAAAAAATATCATATCAATCCAATATTATTCAATAAGTAATATTCACAAATATCATATAAAATAATATATAATAATATAATTTTAATAATATTAATTATAAATATTTAATTATTAAATATTATAATATAAATAGAAATTAAATATAATAATAAAATATAATAAAAATATTATTAATATTATAAATATTATATTAAATATTTTAATAATATTATAAAATATAAATTATAAATTATTAAAATATTAAAATATAATAAATTAAATATAAAAATTATAAGAATATTAATTATGTAATAATAATATTTAATTATAAAAATTAATTATATAAAAAAAAAATTATAAAATTATTATAAATAGGTCTAAAAAATATCTATTATTAAAAATTGATTAAAGAAAAAATACAATTTATATAAATATATATATTTAAATATTATATATATATAAAATATTAATAATTATATATTATTTAATAATATAATATTAATAAATATATTATAATTATAAGATATAAATATGATTAATATAAATATATATCATAATATAAATATAAATAATAAGATAATAAGAATAAAAATATATTACATAATGTGTAAATATATAATGTATATATAAATAGATATAATAATAATAAAATTTTTATGGCTAAATTCTTGATACTTTTTTATGATAGTTCAATTAAATATTAAATAATTGTTTAAAGACCTTTTATTATTAATTATATAAAAAGTAAATAATAGCATAAGAATTAGTGTACGAAATATTAAATAACTAAAGACACAAAAAAGGGGCAATGTTTGAAGTAAAATCAAAAAGTAGTATATAATTAGATAAGATTATGAATAATTTTATAATTATACTCAAAGATAATAATAATGATAGTAAATATATATAATATATATAATTATAATTATATAATTAATATTATATTAATATTAATATAATTAATATTAATATATATATATATATATTTAATATATTAATATATATATATTAAATTATATATATAATTGATATAGTTTATTAATATATAATATATATATAATTATTATATATAATAATCATATTATATATATATATATCACTATATATAATATATAATATAGTATAAATATTAATATATAATAATAATATAATAAAATACTATAATATATATAATAATATTAATATATATTATATTATTATTAATATATATAATATAATAAATTATTATATAATTATTATATATATATATTAATATTATAATATATATATTATTTTTTTATATATATATATATATATATATAATAATAAATAGATTATATAATTATATATAATATATTTAATATATATATATTTAATTATGATATATATTAGATATATATATATATAATATTATATATTATATATTAATATTTATATATTTAATTAAGTATCAAGTATAAATATTAATAACTTTATATTTACATCGATAGTCCTTGTACGAGGATCTCTTTTGCCTTTATTACATCTACCTTTAAAACTATATAATTTGGGAAAAGTTACTATCAATATAATGAACATAAAGGAATATTAATTAATATAAAGATTTATTATTAATAGATATTATTATATATAATTAATAATTCTTAATTTTATATTAGTAAATTTCATATTCAATATTTGATATAATCATTTTTTGTTCCCATCTCCTTAATTATTATATTATTTAAATAATAAAATAATAGATATTTTGTAAAAGGAAATAATTAAATTAATATTCATTCTACTTTTCTCAACTGATACGAGTAACATCTATCTTTAACTGTGATTACATAATTCAAATAAATATTATTTTATATTATATTTATATTATTATTAATTATTAATTATATGAATTAATTATTATTTTTATTTAATATTTTATTATTATTTAATCACACATAATTGTTAATAGGCTATATGATTATTTAATATATATGTATATATTATATTAATTTAAGTGACAAATTTAATTTTAATATGTTATTTTAATTATTTTTTATTTATTTTTTTTTTTTTTATCAAGATATTATTATATGTTATTTTTTTTGTTGTAAATATTTTGCTAAATTAAGTATTATATAGATGATTTTATTGTTATTTATTTTATTCATTATTTTAGTTTAACACTTAAACATTTAAAGAAAATCATTTCCAAACAATTTAAAAATTATTATTGACAAGCTGATTTCTAATTTACAATGATATTTAATTTTTTAAAACTAAATCAATGCAAATGTACTACATATTAATTCTATATAACATATATAATCGATGAAAGTTAAGATAATATATTGTTTAGCACGATTATATTAAATCAAAATCTAATTATTTTACGTTTCTGTACTTAAAAATACTATTCCATTTCTATTCTTATATGCAAGCCCTATATAGTATCTATATTAATGATTATTTAAATAAGAAGGATGTGAATTCCAGGTTTAAGGTTCAACACTTTCAATCCACCTAATGATAAAACTTCTTTTGATTGAATAGGAGTCATGACTCATTATTAATAATGAAGTATATATATCACTATATTATATATATTTTCTTTAAAATCTACATCATTATAATATAATTAAACTCATAATATAATTAATATAAACTATATTAACTATAACGTATATATAATATTAAATATTAATATAAATTATCATATATATTATTATAATAATTAGATTTAGTCATATGAATTTATTTGTTACCTTTAGACGGATCTCTCATCAATTACCTGCTGAAATCACTACTCGATCTACACATAAGTTAAACACTAGTGTTTAATGGAAGATATAGTACATACTTTATTACATAAGGCAATATTATTATCATTTGATAATTAACCAATTAATATCTTAAAACCTCCTCAAAAATACTTACATATAATATTGAAGAACTTGATGATCCTTTTTAAAATAGTTAATTGTTTAAAATAAAATAAAATTATTAATATATATATTATTTATGAGATTAATATTTATTAGAGAATATGTTTGTTCAGATTCATTATTTTTCAGTAAATGATAAAATAGTAGAAACTTATGTTTATATTAATAAACCAATAATCCTATATATGAAGCTAGACATGAGATCGATACAGCTATGTTTGTAAACACTAGAGACTAGATGTTTAGAAAGTGGTAAAGAAATAGAAGAAGAAAGAAGAACATTTATAAAAGATAACATACAACAACATACAACAAACAACATACAACATAACACATAACTCATAATCAATTACTAAGAACTCATAACTGGATTAACTAATATATAATCAAAATAACTGATAATCACAATAATAACTCAATGAATACAACTAAACTAATAATCAAATAACAACATACATATACATACTATCAACAAACAGACTAAACAACATTAAACTAACATACAACAATCTAACAACATACAACCATATAGACAACATAACTCCTCACTAAACAATCAACAAATCAACTAAACATACAACAACATAAACATACTAAACTCAAGTCAAGGGAACAAGACATCGAGAATGAAACAATTTAACAATAAGCAAACTCTAACATCGCAAGCAACAAACGAGAGCGAAAAGCAACACAGAAGCTACAGAAAACAAAATCACGAACTAGGAAGACATTTTAACTAGTATTCCACTCAATGGATCTCGGTCTGTATGAGTTATACTTTTGATATTAAATTATGGAATTTGGATTATATGTGTCTAACTATGTTATTTATTAAAGCAAAATCTATGGGCTATGTATAATAAATATAATATATTGATATTTATTACTCATATTTCTTATATATAACATATGAGTTTGACTCATAACTTAATAGGCTAGTATATCTATCATCTTAATATAAAGTTTTATATCTTTTTCCAATATTAGTATAAGCTTATTTTATCTGTTATAATCTATATGTATATATATATATATGATAATATATCTATATATATATAAACTATACCTACGTATCAGTCTAAGATCCTGTGTAGATAGTAGAGCAACCTCAAGAATTCAAATAGGACTATTTAGCATCTAGAAGTCTTAAGTCAAACTACTAAGTAACATATTCTTGATTTCAATATAAAGATAACATAACGTCAGATAGCATGTGATGGACTGGTTTAGTCCACTGTCTATATGACTATAGAGATTTCTGCTCAGAACGAATTTCGCTTTTAAAGCTATCATATTATAAAAAATGGTTTTTAAGTTGGCGGGTGTATGTTTTGTTTTTTAGTGTTATATACTAATTCTCATATTCAAAATTCTCTTTACATATGGTTAATTTCTCTTCAAGCCGAATATACTTTGATCTTACATCTACTTGTATTTAGACAGAAAGTATCTATAGTCGTTATTGTTGGATGATGGTTAGGCCAAAAAATTCTAGGTGACTTTCGAGGAGCTTGTGGTAATGTTCACTCTCACGACAATCCACGGTATTAACTTAAAAAGAATATGTAATCTAAACGCTGTGTATACATATTAAAAGCATTTTTGAAAATATTACAAGTTGTATTTCTTTTTGTTTGTTATTAGATCTCATCTCAGTTTCTCTTATGTTTTAAACATAGTATGATCGAGTTTGTTAACATAAACTAATTAATACAGTTATTTTACTAGCGTTATCGATATAAATCGAGACACGCAGTCTTTAGAGAGGAATTTCATATATCTCGCTGGAGAAATCATCTCATATCTTTATTGAATTGGTTTATAGTTCATCAAACGTTAAATTCAATATTTTCGCTTATGGTACAGCATATGTTAAGGAACTAACAGCTGTAATCTTATAATTGAACATCTAAAGTCTTCTTTGATTTCTCTATTAAAGATGAAAGTAAACAGATCGATGATATCACCATTTTAGAACGAAGATCTTGTTGTGAAAGCCATGTTAGGTCTTCAAAGTCACCTACATATCTATTCTTTATATTTTTCATACTTTTTAATTTTTTTGATCTTGCAATCATTAAGTTGATATTACCTATTCAGGATAACTTAAGAAAAGTTCATTATTGATTTTCGATAGGATAATTGGAAAGGAGTCGTACTTTAGAGCTAAACAATATACCTTTAAAAAAAATGTGACACATCCTGTCTGACATCTCAAAATTTCGTCATTTTGGCATTTAACCTCTTCAAACATATTTTACAAATGAAAGACAAAATTAACATTTTACCTAGGACCCTTAAAATGCAAAGTTTAAATATAATTGAGTCTTTTTGTCACATATATATTATATGTGTTCCCTAAACCCCATAAACAAGAATTTCATATAATATCAACACCCTTGGCTATTAATTCACAAACATATACAATTTTGCCACATTTATATTACCCTTCATAGAACCTGTTACGTCAAATGATTACAGTATTTTATATATTAATTATATTAATTTTTTGATTGTAAATTATTATGCTTATTACTATGATCGTATATTCGTACTTACAGTTTATATATATATTATTTAATTTAGTATTATTATATTATATTTTATTATTTATTATTTAATTATTTAATTTTTATATTACAGTATTATTGAAACCACTTATTTACCACTCCATTACATCACTCTCTAATTCAATTGTTAAATTCATAGTTCTAGATAGAATAATAAGTTATGTCAATCGAATTTATATTATTATATATATATATGTTTGTCAATGTAATAAAATGAATCGAGAAAAACAGGAAAAATCCGAATGTCTTTACAATGATGTTATAAATTTCTATCAGCATCAAGAAGAATCGGAAAGTGATGATATGTTTATAGAATGTGAAAATCCCATCTTAGTTTTTTAGTACGTATTTAGATGGATTATTTTCATTTTTTATTTTAAAATTTTGCGTTGAAGAATGCATTATCTGTCCATATCTCCGCCCATTCTTAGTTGAATTGTGTATATATATTAATACTATATGAATCAGCTGTCAGTACTAAAAAGATGTATTTTTGTAATGTTGCTTTTATAACTATTGTGTTACGTGGTTTTGATCTTCCCATTGGATTAATTGTATATATTTATATAATAATATAGTATCAAAGTGCCGGCTTGATTCGTTTAAATGTGGGTGATTTGATACAATGAGACTTTTTCCCTATGGAGTATTACTGGAGTAGTCTTCGATAATGACAGATTGTACATGTAAGACGTATCAAGCCATAGTAAATTTTAAACGCTGATTACTATGATTACGTTTGCAATTGTAATACTACCGTTTTAATTTTTGTGCTCTTTAGACGTCTGAGTGCACCTCAAGTAGTCCACGATTTAATCTGAAGTAAGTGTTAAATATTTAATTGATATTAATTATATTCTAATATTTTGCTTTCATTGTTGTTAATTATTTAAATAGTTGATATTAATTTGGGTTAAATAATTTATGTGTATAAAAATTTCTTATTGTTCTCTTAACAGCTCTTATTTGAGTTGATTAAGTTATTTAATAATGTTGTTGAGGGTCTATAATTAAGTTTATTTGGTGTTCGTTATTTACAAGTTTTTCCGAAAATGTATTAATTTAGGTAATTTATTATGTCAAAGCGCCAAAAAGCGATCATAGTATAGTAGGTATCTTATGTATTCACTTTAATATTTGACATTATAAAATTTTCACTTCTTTTATTAATTAGAGATTTTGAATAAAAAAATAATTACTTTAGTATTATAAGTGAAAATATTAATCATTTAAATATTATTAATTCTGATACAATACTATTCTACATATCTTCATAAAATTGGCATTAAGTTTGATTGAAGGAAATTGCATTGCTATAAAAGGCTTAAAGCTGATTGCTCAATCTTATGTTTTGAGTATTCAGCTTACGCATTTTATATATTATTTTTGTTGGGCGCTCCTGATCATATAGAACCTTTGTGTTATACTAAGTGTTCGCACTTTCGTAAACTGTGGAATTCCATCTCACTTGTGCTTTTAGCTTTGTTCATATAATGTAATTAGATATAATAATAATAATTAATATTAAATAATAAATTAATAATGGATTTTGGAAAGGTATCGACTAAATTTATCAAGAATAAATGATATTATATTATTTTATTTTTTATATATTATATAATATATTAATATAATATATATATTATATATATAATATTTATATTATATTATATATAATATTTAATATATATATATATATAATATATAATATATATATAAATAATTTTATATATAATATATAGATGAATATATATATTTATTATTAATATATAAATATATATATTTGATATATAATATAATATAATCAATATATACTATATATTAATTAATATTTAAATATATATATATATATATTTATATTTAATATATTTATAATATTTTCTGTATAAAAGATATTTTATTTTAGTCTAATTAAAGTTGAATAATATTTTTAAAAATTGAACTTATTATATTTTACAATTTTATTTTATAATTAATATATATTATGTATGATATTGTTTTGAATTTGGCAATGCAAGTCTCTTTTCATTTTATCTGAACATATTTCTTATTCGTTTCTACATTCTAGGCCCTATTAAAACAGTTTACTATTTTTTTAGCTTCTGACAAATACTAAAAAAGAACCCACTCACACTTTTTGTAACTTTCAATCTTAAGTCATTATTGAAGTGTAAGCTTGTAATTTGGCTCAGCCTTTGCATGTTACATGGGTACGAATCTATTTGAGTTGGCAAATTATGGCTATCTATTTTAGTTTGACTTAGTCTCAATAGTCTCAATAACCTTAGTGTTGATAAACTTTTTAATTTATCTATATTCACTTATATATATTTAGACATCTGAGTCAAAAGGTGATGAGGCCATTGACAGAGTAATATTACATAATGTAAGTATAGAATTTTATAGCAGTAATTGATTATGTATATATATATATATATATATATATATATATATATATATATATATATAATTAAGCAATATACTATATAAATATATAATATATAATAATATAATATATATATATTATATATAGTTAATATTATATATATTAATATATATAATTATACTTATTATATATATATATATATATATATATTATATATTAATAGAAGTAGTAATACATATAATATATAATTATCATACTTGAATATATCCATATACTATATTATATATACCTTAATATTAATATAATATTTACATATATTACTCCTTCATATATCTAATATATATTTAACTTAGAAGTGTTACAAAAAACTTGCCTACATAACGTCACAGCCCCAAAGACCTACGTTTGTGAACCAATAAAATGGGTGAGATTATTTCAAGATTCTCTCAATCCCACCTCCCCACAAGAAAAATTATTATGCTGTATTACCTCGAACAGTCGATTGTCGCCCGTTGCTCACCTTTCCGGCAGATTACTAATATACTCCTGATAATTAACTATTACAGGACTTTTTAACCACTAGGTCTACTATCATTTCTCCTTTTTATTCTCTATTGATGAGCCATTACTTATCTCCTAAGTCTCACACTCTCTAATCTATATATAATTCTTATAATAAGCTACGGGGGACATTATAATAACGATTTGTCGCTGCTCATGGGAAGACTTCAAAATTTCCAAATTAATAATCGTTGCAAACCAATAAATCGTATAAGAATGATATCTCGACTATACACGCCAATGGATGCAAACAATGAGAACACCAAACGCTCTTCTCCTATTCACCACGCTACCTCCATTTACAAAAACCCCCAATGGATATTTGCGTAAAATTTTGTGACATTCCACTCCACAATAACCTTCAAATCAACGCCACAACAAACAGCAAACCGGAATCCACAAATTTAACTTAGCTACATTCTCATACACAAATATACTTAGAATACTACACATAACCAAAAGAGAATATATCTTTCTTAAAGATAACACAGCATACAAATATGTGCAATACCATAACTCAAACCACTCGAAACTATTCCGCGTAATCAAAAATAAATTATCGGCTATGATGACACTTTTCACACCTTATAAAAACCTCCAAATTATTTAATTATCTTAGTATATAATATATAAATTAACCTTATACACAAGTTTACAATCCTAATATACATCAATAAATTGTCACCACTTTACATAGACTAACAACTATTGATAATATATTAGGTACTTATAACGAAACACCATCAAAATACAATTATCACAACCATTAATAAACAAAAGCCACACAACACTTAGTTAAAACCTCCATCATATTCACCTACACACATAAATATACACACATTGAGACAGTGAAATAAATTATTACAATTGAGATTCAGATAAATGAACGAATGAATGATAATCACAATCAGTGACAACTCTACTTTACACATATTAATATCTACTAAACGAATTATTAAACCACACACTCCAACAATATGGATACAGCGTACTCCAAAAAGAAGCAGACCAATAAGAGAACACAAATCTAAATATCTCAACCTAGGACCTATAAGAGTAGTTAAAAACAAAAACATCGAACACAGGCTGAAACCCACACCAACCTATACCAAAAAATATTGAAGATATGATAACTTTAACACTATGATTCATCCCAAAATTTACAAGACTAAACTCCACTGGTCAACACTATAACCAATCTAAAACTCCGATCCACTCTACTCCTATTCATCAATAAAATTATCAAAAATGTCAGTGCAAAACAAATTTAAGCATAACTCTGGCTAATGCATTCATACACAAATACTGCCAAAATAAGGCCGATAATCTAGACACAATTTCCATACCCAACTTAATGTAAGAAACATTACATCTAATCCATAAATAAGCCGGGCTGAATAAAAATTAATTACCAAGATAGAGACATTAATAAAAATTTAATTAACCCTAAACTCAAAAAAGAACCAGTAATACATAACCACTATATAATTCACTACAAAAACCACACAAACATTAAACAACCCTAAATTACTGAGGAATAATAAAATTTTAACAAATAAACATTCTTCGAACAGCTTCACGTAATAATTTTTTAACTATCACTATGTAACAAAATTTAACTTGAAATTTAACTCACTAGCCTTTTGAGAAAATTAGTATATATAAATATGTTAAAAATTTCAACCAATATAATATACCCAGACAAACTATAACTCGTCATGAATCGATCAAAATTACCAAACACACAAAGCCCTCTAAATCAATACAAATACAACACGCAAACATTTGCAAACTTCACTCACCAAAATGCAAGAGTCAAAATTTAAAAAAATTATTTTATTTTATTTTTCATAAATATAACAAACACCTTTTGTTAGCAGGAAAGTCAATTTTAAAAAATGATGTCAGAAAATTGATTAAAACTTAACACGAATACCTCAACAATAGATAATATAACCACAAACTGACTTAGAATAAACATAACAAGGAATACTTAGGAAATTCAGACTAGCAATTAATACTGGGCATCCAAGACAGCATATAAACAAACACCTTATAAAATATATGGCAACAACTAGACTTTAATATCTCATTTCCACACTATACATAAAGACTAGCATCTACCAGCCTCAAATTTCATTCCCGTGTATCTGGTGAATAGAAAGCTATTCATTAATATATTACCCCAAAACTTAATAATAATCAACTTTAGAAGCCCCTACTGACCCTTTCATCATATTACGCCTATTAATATCCGATGTTTCTTTAATATTCAAAACACTATGCAATTACATAGTACAAAAATCATATGATACTAAATACTCAAATAAACCCACATTAACACCAATACACAATAAGTTCCAATACACGTGCTTTCAAAACCATTAAACACATATAGTATCATCCACCAACTGCGTGACTCTAATAAAACAACGTCCAAACCAACCAGATCAAATGCTCTACTTCAAACCCTACCCCATTAAAACTTTTAAATCATGCCATGAATCATAACTAATAGCAAAGCCTTTAGATACAATTATACACAAATACATTAAATTTTTTATATAATTCATTAAAAATAGCAAAATCATAGAATTAATCCTCCTACTAAACTTCAGAGAAATGGATTCTTCAATTTTACTATATATCTTAATCAAATTGAGGAAACTGAACAAATGGAAATACAAACAAAACATAAATATTACTCAAAACTAGTATAAATATAAATTAACATGACGTGTAAACATAACCAAAGGCAGCCCCAATCCAGTAATCTACCACACATTATATATTTTCAAATCTTTTCCTACACCCACAACAAACAAGCAGCCCCCCCCCCCCCTGGACCATAACTATAAACACAATTAATATCTACCATTGACGATTATATTACTTTAATAACACATGCACACCAGAATAATCACTAACAATTTCCATAAGCCTTGACGCAACAATATTAAGATCAAAAATTTACAAACATGGGAAACAGAAAAACATAGATTCACGGCACATCCAATAAACAATTAAATCTATAACATTTAAACACTTACTTGAATCCGCCAACTATTGCAATACTACAACCCCCCAGAAGTCTTCTTAAATAACATATGCATCATACCCCCTAACATAAAACTCCCAAAAATATTCTTCGCCTATATATAGTAGTTTAAACGCTGACACTCATCTTCCATAACTATATACATAAGAAAATACAGAGACATAACATAATTTCATCCGCAACAAGAAACTGAATATATTAAGAAACACGTGAACGAAACACACTTCATTAAAATAACATAACAAATAACCATTACAACTACATTATAAACAATACATTCATTTACGTACTCTAAACTTAAGTCCTCTCCAAACTTGGCACACAGTCTTACTTAAAACAAAAAAAAAGAAACTCTCCAAAACAGACATTAACTAAAAAGCACTACAATCATACACTGAGATATAACATATTAACTTACGACCATCATCAACCGTCACGATAAAATCAAAATACTTCTTACAACTATAGACATTTACACATTGGACATGATAGTGAATATAACCTAGTAAATTTGTGTACATAATCCAATACCACACAAACTCATGCTACATAGCCCTTCCCAATTTCCCACCCATCGAGCAGTGCAAACCTCCTTACCTTCACCAGCTTTTATATTACAAACAAATTCTGAACAATATATACATTTGCCACTTAACCTTAACTATAACGCCAACCTCTAACTCAATGAAAAACACACTAGCAGAAAACAAGCAATCAAAGCACAAGGGTGCCATTAAACCAAAACATTTATCTTCAAACAGCATAATACCTATATCAAAAGAAAACTTAGCCAAAGTAATCCACTTTGGTCCAATTAATAATGCCGTCCATTACCTTAAACGTATGCATCAAATAAAATATTAGAATACTAACAGATCAACCTTACATAATAACCAAACGTATATTAATCAGACTAAAATATCGATCCAAACTTATTATACTAGGTATCCTCTGAAACAAACATCCCATTTTCTCACTCTCCTGTCTACTAACTCTCAACCTAGAACGCCAATCTGGTAACATTTCAGAACTGGAAGAATCTTTGAGTAAAGTACCGGTTTTAGGTAACTGGCTTTATATATCTATATTATATATATAATATAATTATTATATATAATATATATATTAAATAAATATATATTTATTAAATATATATAATAATTATATATATTATAATATATAATTATATATTATTAAATGTATATTAATATATAATTATATATATATATATATTAATAATATAATATTTTATTAATATTATTTAATAATATATTATATTATATAAATTAAATATAATATATATTAATATATATTTATGATAATAATAGTATTATATATTAAGTTTAACTTAATGTTATAATAGTAATATATATTAGTACATTGAGATATATATATTAATTTAATATATATAAGTATAATATATATATATATATATATATATATAATATATATATAATATATTATATACTATTATAATTATAGTAAGTATATATATATTATTATAGTATATATAATAAATATTATAGCAGTTTTAAACTTATATATCATGTCCAAATGATTCTCAAATGTTATTTCACATAAAGATAATCGTAATGTTTTTCATATCAATTTTATTACTAGTTTTTTTTCAATTATAAAGTAAAACGTTATAGAGATATATTCTATTTTCTACGCTACAGTGGAAAAAAGTGAAAGTGTTATTTATTTAGAGTCGAAAGGACCTATATACATTTTCATTTTTCATATTGTAATGAACATTAAATGGGTAGTTTAATTAGAACGTGTATATAGTTAGTATCTGTTGTAAATATTATATTATACAGTTATAAATGTCTCGAAGTTAGTTGGTTTGTATTAATGTATATTATACACATACCACACATAAACACACACTAACACTAACACTAACTAATCATATTTAATATATATATTTATAATATAATTTATATTTATTTATATATATTAATATATATATATATATATATATATATATATATATTATATATATATTATACTAATATTAATATATATTATATAATTATTAATATTATATATATTAAGTAGAATAGGCCGCTTACCCAATTAAAAAGATGTTACAAAAATAGACTAAGATATCGAATAAAACGTAACGAATCTCCTACGAGCGTTATCAGAACCCTTAACAGTTGTACACATGTTTAATGCTAAAAACTCCAATTAAGAATGAGCGCTCAGAAGTTGCTAAAAAATTGTTTTCCTTATCATGCTCCAATGAAAAATTTTAATTTTTTATAGTATTTTTTTTAATGGGTCTATCGTAGAGCCGTAACAAATGGTAAGGTAACAGAAGAGTAGGGGACTGAGAATCCCACCCCCGTTAGTCCCTCCGGTTGAAGAGGCCAAGTGAGAATCACTTAGTGGTGGCTTATGCGGGTGTAAATATTAAAGGGCTATTTTTAATATAAATAAATAAAAAATACTAATTTTTTATGACGTAAACTTCTTTCATAAATCAAAATATATATTACCTTAGAAATAATTCAGAATCAAAAAAAATTAATGTAACAAACAAGTTCAAAATAATATCGCTAAATTCTTTTAGCAATTTTTTAATAAGAACAAGTTCATATATAAGTATATATATATATATATATATTAATATATATAATATATATTAATATTATATTACTTAATATATATTATAGTATTATAATAGTTGATATATATATATATTATATTATAATTATATATATAATTATATAAATATATATATAGATATATATAATATATAATATTAATATATTAATTATAATATATATAATATATTAATAGATATATATATATTATTAAAATAATATATATTTATATAAGGATTGAGTAGATTCTAGGTGAGCCTAGCTAGCGATATTTTTTATTAGAGTATGTAAATATTTTTAATAAGTCATATCGATATAATTAATAAATATCGAAACAGTATTGCGATAATTATTTTATTAAATCTAAAAAATGGTATTATTAGTATAATTATTAGTAATAGTTCAGTTGTAAAATGCAGCTTTTCATTGCGTGACGGTCTACAATATAGAATTTAAAACGATTATTAATTCTTGCACCTTTCTCTGATAATATATCTACATTTGCTTGCGTTTTTAAAACATTTTAATTTGAATATTTGGAGTATAGAATTTAAAATGCAAAACAAGTTGCAATTAAGCAATTGTTGATATTTAATATAAATCATAAATTATATGTTAATAAAGTAGATATTTACAATGAAAAGTTTAATTGCCGAATAAATCCTCATTCTCCCACTGTTATGTTTTAAACGAAAATTGGAAGCCATAATTTTAAATCT
>JABUQX010074260.1:0-12500 GCA_015478945.1 Trachelipus rathkii | reverse complement strand
GAGGTTACATGACCATGCATCCCCCGTGGGGATGCTGGCCCCCAAACATTGAATATTGTCGTAGACGGCTGAAATTCGGTATACACCTTTCATATAAGGTATCCTCGTTGTAGACGAGGTTACATTGCCATGCATCCCCCGTGAGGGGATTCTGGCCCCCAAACATTGGATAATGGCGTAGAAGGATGAAACTTGGTATAAACCTCTATATAAGGTAACCTCAATGCAGCCGAAGTTACATGGCCGTACACCCCACCGTGGGGGGATACTAGCCCCCAAACATTGAATATTGACGTAGAAGGATGAATCTTGATATACACCCTTCATATAAGGTATTCTCGTTGTAGACGAGGTTACTTGGCCGTACACCTCCAGAGGGGGATGCTGACCCCCAAAACATTGAATATTGACGTAGAAGGATGAAACTTGGTATACACCTTTCATATAAGGTATCCTCGCTGCATCCAATATTAAATGGCCGTACATCCCCTAAAGGGGGTGCAGGCCCCCCTCCAAGCAGGAAATGAAAGTAGAATCATGAAACTTAATATACACACCTCTTATAATGTATCCTCAGTACAGCCCGAGTAAAATGCCGCTATGCCCATATGGTGTTAGTGCAGTGTCCCAATACCTTGGAAATGATCATAGAAGGATGAAACTCGGGATATACCCTTCTTAAAATTTATCCTCGTTGATGATTTTTACAAATCTCGTCAGGGCAAAGGTCAGAATATCAAAATTTAATTTGTTTACCAGAATGCGATATTATTTTTAACTTAAACATGCTCGCTCGTGTCCGTGAATGGCGAAACATTATAGAGATCTTCCTTTACAAGCAATAGTAAACTGATCTCTTTCTATATTCAATATTGACAGCTTCCAGATGAAATTTGTTTATGTGGTTTATTTATCAAAGTTTTGATCTCTGTAAACATCACTTCTAGAACTTCTAGTCATTGAAAGAGACAAGTTATTGATCACTCTGAGTTCACAATTTGCTGGTATCATTATGGGAAGAATTCGGTTTGCTTGTCCAATATATATTTATTTGATCTGATTCTGTCCCATCATTAATCAAATTCATTTTGAATAATAATAATATTAAACATAAAATAACTTAGTATTATACACTGGATCAACGATAAATATCTATCATAAACGTAATAATACTTAAAATTTTTCTCAATTATTACAAACATTATTATAATGACTAACAACTCACTGAACTATCAAGTATTATTAATGTTTAACTCAATACAAACCTAGCTATACCTTAAGCACGAATATTAAATAATCTGTACTAATTAATGACAAAGTTTTTAAGATTTTAAAAAGATGAAGGAATACTGAAAATAAAACTGAGAATTTACAAAAATCATCTCCCTCCCCCATTAGGCCTTCAGGTTCACAGCTAAATACGCAAATATACTATATCATGCAAGTTACTTTTACATTTAAAATGCATTGTGGGTAATCAAGAATATATTCATACAAAAGCATGACAGTTTTTCTCATATTATAGTCAACTAGTAAAATATGTCTTAAAGATTCAAAATAAGTTAATTACAAAATAGTCAAAACTTTACATAGACTAATTAGCTATCTGAACTAAGAATTATTATTGCATTCACAAAATGACATAACCTTCAGCAAAGGTGAATGACCAAATCTCAACTACTGACCATCATAACAAAGTTCCATACTTAACTAACTTAGTAAGTAACTCACATAGATACAACGGTTTATAGATTACCGCTATAACGGTGTTGACCTCGGTGCTCTAGTGCTGCTATATAAATAATTAGAGGTTATTTTTACATCACCCTACTACCTTAGTTTAATGCAAGTAGTAAATCATTAAAAGCAGTTAAATCAAAACCTAAAACTACTATTCCCTATCTAGCCCACAACCCCAGATCCCTACCTTAATTCGACTCTCACATCTAACTAAGCAAATCTCTCTGATATTTTATAAATTTTTCGCGAGTTATTTCATTTTCATCCGATTGTAAAACGTCAGTGAATATGGCAAGTCACATACGCATATTTTCTGAGGTATATTTTGAAGCTATTATTTAAAATTATCAACAAATATATAGCTAATATTCCATAAGATGTTTTATACCTTCCATATATCTCATCGTCAGACCAACGAAAATATATGCTAAACGTAACAAAGTTATTACATATAATATAGATAAACAATACTTTTACCAACTGTAGAAGCCCTCATTCAACATTTTTCCTGTTAAAGTCTATCGTACAGTGACATATCTGTGGTTCTCTAGGTCTGTCTGTATCAAGTATTCTCAATTATAACCAAAACAATATGGCCAGTCTGCAATATACTTGAAGTATAACATATCAAAAAATATTTAGCCCTAAAGCTTATGACATTAGCATCCACTCAGATATAAGTTAAACTAAGAGCGCGCAAAATATATAAATACTAGATAACCTATATTTATTTAAAACTTAATTTTATATGCTTAATCTTTAAATTATTAATCAAATATTATTTATATATTAACCTAATTTAATTAAATTATAGGAATATCTTTCTTAATTTAAGGTAACAAGTATTAGTTTTTAAACTGATGATCAATATGATTACTAAACGAGTATTAATTATGTACTTATAACGTAAACAAAATTTTTCACCTTTTAAATAAATACATTTAACATAAACATATATCGTATTATATATATATACTACTGAACATAAAGTAATATAATAATGTCAACAATGAATAATACACATTAGTTACCTAAGCTATACTCCACCACACCTTAAGCAACAGAATAAAAAACTGAAGACGGTGAGAAACCGACGCGGGTGAACAAAATACAGATTAGCCCGAAACCAGGAAGAGTAAACGCTACATAGATTACAAAATTTCAATATACGTCCCCGTTTATGGCAGAGGCCAGAGGAACCCCCGTACGCGACACCGCGCGCATGAGCACAATATAGATCGGGGGGTCTGAGTTCGTAAACCTTCGAGTAGCTATGCGCGCCTTACACCCTTAGTTATGTCGAAAATTCTCCGTATTCCTACTCCCTTGTTCTTCCGAGTATAACCGCTGAGCACAACCCAACATCCTATGTCCTGATTCGCTTATTTCTGTTATATATCTCACAAGTCGTGTTATATTCCTTTACGTGTATAATTATTGTTATATATAATATTAAAGTAATTACATAAAATTTATATACTTCTGACACAATTTTTATATCCAAATATTTATTAAATTACTATATTTCATTTTAATCATTATTATTTTTATCATCAAATTATCCTGAAGTGATAAATTTTATGGTTGTATATACGTTTTCCATTATTTTGAAAAATACGTAGACACATAAGAAATGTAATACCTTTTCTACTAGATTTCCTCTGTCCTGGGCGTACGTAGCACTTAGTACCGACTATTGCATATATAGTCTCTGAAACATCTTTATCTACTCCTCCTTAATATAGTCATAAGTTGGATGTAAATGTTCGGATCACTATGAAATTAAAGACTGAAACGGTATATTATAATTTTTTTTTTTTTTTAAATTATTAATATAATATTAAATATAATTAAACATTATCATTATTTACATATATATTGATATATTGACAAACTGTGAATAGGTTACGTTTTTGTATGATATTTTAGTTACTTTACTGTTGCTTAAGTTCCTAACTTTGCTAATGTTAGCATTTTATTCGTGTATATAGTATAAGTCTTATGTTATGTCTCATAGTATATATATAATTATATTATTCCTATATATATATTATATCTTATATTCTTTGGGGGGTATGTATTGATTAGTACTTTATTATTATATGTAAAATAATACTCTGTTATACTAGTTAACTATATTCTTGGTCAGTAGTAATATTAAAAAGAATATTGATTATTATGTATGTATTTTATCTTATTTGATTACTCACTAGTAATGTGAGATACATATTGAAACATAGCATATCTAATAAGATCAATAGATCATAGTAAAGTGAATGGAGGGGGAAGAGGGTAGGAGAGTTGGTTATTGATTTATGATATTACTTACTTAATAATGGTAGTATGTTAAAATACTATATATATACCGCTATATATTATTAATATATAACTAATAAATAATATTTATATAACATATATATAAAATTTTTTTCAGTATATAAAAGTATATTTTTAAACAAGACAAATTGCAAAAATAAAAGTTTCCATCTGCTTTACATTCACAAAATTTTCAAATTACCAACATTTAAGTAAATACAATTATATCAACAGAGTATTTGAGGGTAATAATAGATAGTATAGGTTCGCTATAGGGAGTTGATATTAATAGTATTTACTATATTATATCGCGGTTATTAGTAGTGTAGATCGAAGATGCAAATTTTTTTCGCTAATTCTAATGAATTTAAATCCGTAAATAACATTTTAGTAACAATAAAAATGAGTTGCAAAAAAAAAAAAATAAAAAATTTTTTGAATAAAATAAACTATTTATTTTACTTACCTCATTTTATATATTTATAATATTTAATCACCATTATTAATTTGTAAAACTAAGATTATGTTAAGCTATATGTTCTATGAATTCTGAACAATATAAATGATATTAAGGTTACGTTTATGGCTTATGCTAGTATAATACTTTACTGTTGTTTTAAGGGATGCTGATCTGATATTATTTAGAGGTCTATTCGAAATCACTATAAATGATGATGAGTATCACTGTTGTAATATATTATAATTTTATAGTATCAAGGTTGAAGCTATATATTTACTTTAATAATTGATGAATACTTTGTTACGTTTAAGTATATATAATTATTATACGGTTAGAATCTAAGTGATATATGTATTAAAGAAACTTTAGTTTTATAATGTTTTGTTATAATCGAAAAATGATAATACCCTGAAATTTTGACTATTAATCGTTATATATATAATCTCAATAGCATCAATAGTAATCAATAAGTATCATTGAATTTGCTGAGAGGGGTTATATATAGGTATATAGTGGTGGCTATATTAATTTACTGAATTTACTTCTTTATTAAGGGTTGTTAAGTAAAAATACCGCTCAATAAAATAAAAAAATAAAAAAATTTTTAATTTTTTTTTTAATTTTTTATTTTTTTAATAATTTTTAATTTTTTTTTTTTTTATTTATTATTTTATGTTTTCTTTTTTTCACCTTTTTTGAAATCTTTGCCCTCCTTGAAATGTTCCATGGACTGATCCATATATCTCACTATCGCAGCAATCTTCTCCAGAACCAAGCTGGTCAATCACAATCATTGGCTCCAAAGACCGATCTAGTGGTCGCACTAAGCGCATGCTTGACCTCCTTAGAATATGATGTCGTGGTACATAAGTGTGATTATTGTGTCTATTATATACAGACGATTCGGTCTGTAACCACGAAAAGAGCAGGCTTTCCTATAAGACTCTCTGTTACCATCATCTTAAATACTATCAGCAAATGGTGGGATGGAGTTTACTTGCACAGCTTTTAGAATCTACATGATTTTTTAATATCCTCGTATATTAGATTCGTGTAAATTACCAGCGATCTTAGTGTTGTGCGGAAGAACCGAAGATCCAAAATCGTAAGAGAGTGAGATAGGTTAATTCCTGGGTCAATGTGCGAATCTTTGCAATGATGTTAGGAATTTTTTTTATGGTTTAGAGACCATAAACTAAAGATCCTGAATTACCACTGCAACAGAGAAAGACCATCAATTCCAAAGAAAGTAATAGTAGATAGTATGATTAAATAGATGAGAAAGGGTAGTCTTTATGTTATTAAAGTGTGGTTGTTATTATTGGGATTACGTCTCTGGAAACCCGCCAATGTCTAGTATAGTTCGCACTATAGTGAGAGGGCTGCGTCTTCATGACGCAAGAATGAGGGGCATTATAACGGCGTAATGAATATCCGTATGAGTATGAGTCGCTAGAATATATAAATAATCCCAGTAACAAACATGTGTGAGGTAAGAATAACCGTGACCCTCAAAAGTAACATGAGCAGAGATTAATTCAAGTAAGGGCGTCATTTTATTAATACAAAAATATAAGATCTCAAAGTAGATTGGAGAAACATTATTGCTTCTTGCTGGAAGAGCTAATCAGATAGATAAAGCAAAAATTAGGAATGGTTTTCAAAGATAAATCAGTATTTGATCGTGGCATTTGTTTGTAGATTTTTTATGATAGTAATTATATACTTTAAATATTAAACTAGATGAATAAAAAAAAAGAATAGTGAATATAACTACAGACTGAATATTGATCAATACTGTTTTGAAAATCTGGTTTTTGGCATATAAATTAGATATATTGTTGAGAAAAATGTCTTTGAAATGCTAAGTCAATAACCATCTCTGCATATAATTGATAAATGATGGAAGACTCAGATACATGTCATTGTGGGGATATTTTCTACTGAAGATTAGCGAGTCTTTAAAGTAACCTTCTTTTTGTTCGAGTTTATTTACAAGTTTATACCTAGTCACTTAGCATGAATATACCGGAGTAGAAACAATAAAGGTTGGGATTTGATAACGATTTAAACAAGTCGAGGAAGAATTGGCTGCAGTATGTAAATGGAATATTTATAAAGTTAATTTTAATTTAATATGAAATATAAATTTTATATATGATTATTATAATTTTCTCTCTCTCTCTCTCTCTCTTCTCATAAATAATTTTATAAAAGCTTTATTTTTGTTTCTCTATATCTCTTCTCTTCTCTATCTCTCTTCATCTAGTCGTCTCATATATACTATCTCTCTACTATACTCTCTTATATATTATACTATAGTAAGTATCTCTCACTATCTCTCTCATATTACTATATTATATCGATATTATTATCTCTCTCTCTATATCTCGTCTCATCTCTAATTACTCTCATAATATCTTCTATATATGCTCTCATGATGAAAAAATATTTTTTAAATAACATTTTTTGATATATATTTTATATTTATACTATTTTTTTTGCTTGCTGGAGTCGGACACCTGGAACCTAGCAGATAATGCGTGCAATATTCACGTAATTTCTGCTAGTTCCAGGTTTCTCCTCATTCCCAGGCATCAGGTTGAATCTATCTCTTGAATATTTTAAGGGTTGTTTCTATTTAAATTCAGATCTACAATATAATTCATAACTTGCGCGACAGTTTCATGTGCTTTATTTTTCATTTTATATATATATCCTCAATATATCTCTCTATATCTATATGCTACTATCACGTACTTAATATAATCAATTAACTGCTTATACTAATTATAAAATATATAAAATATTACCTATATATATTAATTATGTCTGTATTAATAAATTTATTTATATATATTATATTATATATATTATTAATTATATATATATTATTTATATTATTTAATATATACTATATATTACTATTCGTATATATTATATATATATATACTATAATAGATATATATATTATTTATAATTATCATATATATTATAGTATATATATATATATATATATATCTATAGTATATATTTGGTATCAATTATATAATATATATATAGTATCTATATATAATACTTATAATATATATATACTCATCTAGTATATATATATTATATATATATACTACTCATCAAAATATAATATATTAGGTATACTATATATATATTTAAACCAATAACAAATAAAATTTTTTCCTATAAATCAAGAAACATTATTGTTTTTAGATTAGTCAACTTAAACAAAGATAAAATCTTTCAAATAGACGGTTTCCTCATAATATATATTAATTACGTATATATCTAATAATATAGTATATATGATCTATATATATATCACGTATATATATATATATATCCTTACTATGTATCTTACTATATATTTATATATCTATAGATATATATATATAATCTATATATCTATTATATATATATATACTATATATGGCTATTTATAAGCAGTTGACTCAGGAGCGAAATCAATAATTAATGTATCGTAATTTTAATAATTTTTAGGGTAAATACACTTAAAATTTTTGGGGGTAACTAACCTATACTATCTAACCTAACCTAACGCTAAACAAACATCCTAAATTAACCTAACCTAGATATTTCTAACGGAGTCAACTGCTTATAAATGTCCATAAATATATATATATATATATTATTACTCTATATATATTTATATATATTATATTATATATATTATATATACTATATATCTATATACCTATATATACTATATATATACTATATATTATATATATATATATAATATATATCATATAATCCCTACTACTATATATATTTATATATATATATATATATATATAATACTATATATATATTAATATATATATATATATATATATATTATATATATATAATATATAATATATAATATATATATATATATATATATATATATATAGATTTGAAAACATATGATATATAAAACACTTAGTCATTACTTTTATTTTTCTCAACATTTTAGGTTTATAAATGGTTAACGGAAAACCTGTGTCCCTTAAATCATTCAGTAATACATTATGATGATAAAATAATGAATATATATAATATATCTATCTACTCACAAATAATAATAATAATTAATATACTCAATATACATAATAATAATAAAAATACATAAATAATGAATAATAATAATAATCAACAAAAATAATAATAATACTCTCTGATAATAATATAATAAATAATAATAATATAATATATAATACAAATAATAATAATAATAATATATAATAATAATAATAATCCAATAATAATAATAATAATAATAGAATTTCAAATTTGTTCATAAAAGCAGACTGAGAAATTTAGAATAAAAACTATATATATTCTTGTTCATGAAATACAGTATGCAGATTTCCCTTTAAGTGGAATGAAACTCATACTCATAATTCAAGCTCTACATAGTATTTATTAACAATGCATGATAAGTATCAGATTCAACTTCGGTGATTTTAAGTCTCACACTATAAATAAAATATATTAATGCGATCAGACCAAACTTAGATGAAAACATTTTCAAATATACATAAGAATATAATATACAAAGAATTAGGATCCTAGAAATTTTTGAAACTGACTATTTATATATACTCCCTTGATGCCTGAAGTCTATTTAAAACTTTCACAAGCTAATAAAAAAAAAAAAAATAAAATTAGCATTACCCTAAAAAATGTATACAATGCGATGCGGTATATCACTTCTCAAAATCTATATCCACTCCAGACATTAATTAAAGAATTTTTTAACATCTTCTTCTTAACTTGCACTTTAAAAGCTCATTTTGAATTCAGTTACAAACTTTGGATTACAAAAATGTAGTTGCAATCGAATTACTCTACAGATCTACAGATCCACAACTCAAGATAATTCAAGCAATTTGGCAGATTTTAGAGTAATTTATGTCCGAAAAATAGAGAAAAATAAAATGCTCAAAGAAAATATAATTTTATTTAATAAAATCCTCCTTCACTACGCATGTAATACATATAATGACATATGTATCATCTTAAAGGTTAATAATAATAATATTCCTTTCATATATTCCAGTACTTTATCAAAATTTTATCATAAATATAAAAAAAAATATTAAATTAATTATTTAAATTTATAGGAATGAGTATAAAATACTTTATTAATTATTACTATATTTCTCTTCTTCTCTCTCATCTCGGTTATATATATAATATATTATGTATATAAGTAGTAATATAAGTCTGCTCTCGTTACTCTCCACTTCTCCTCACTCTCACCATCTGCTCGTTCTCCGTCGCTTCTCTACTCCACCTGTCTCTCGCCGTTAGATTTCTTCTCTCTCTCAATCTCTCTACTCTCTCTCTCCTCTATCTTCTTCTCTTTTACTTGAATCTTCCACTCTCGCCTTCTCTCTCTCTCTCATCTCTTCTTCGCCCACTTCGTTCCAACAGTTTTTTCCCTTTTTGGTTCAGTTGACTGGATTCGCGAGTGGTTGAATTATGATCAAGATATGGGGAATTGCGAATCCAATTGGGTAGCGCCATCTTCTACCTTTTAAAATTTTTGGTAATAATAACCCTAGATGACAGGTGAATACCACTCAGGACGCATATTACGTATTGTATGCAGCTGGGATGCCAGTGTGCGATATATAAGGTTTAACAGAATATTATTGCTAATTTGAAAGAATGAGAGACTTGGTATCTGCATGTCTGATCTAGACAGGTGGGCGTAGGGTGGCATATTTATTTAGGCTAAACTCTTAGAGGATCTTTTTCATCGCTTACATATAAGCTGTCGCCGTCATAGACATTTATAAAGCTGGGAGTGCGACATGACGAGTAAAGTAGACGCTTTATAATTGGGCTACGACCTTGAAATTTACAATATTAATTCATTTAATAATAAATAGTTAAAATCCCAAGTTTGGGACCCTTGGGTTACCTGTAACCCCTAAAAATGGGGTTAGGGGGCTGGAGCCCCCCCATATCATTTTTTGATAAAAATTTCACCGGATTCTTCTTATTCATGTCAAAAACTACTATTGTACCAGATTTTCGCCTAAAATATTATATAGTGATAGTCTATTCGATATATTAGATAAGTTTCATACTATACTATATATAATGAGAGATTGCGGTGTTCAAATATATAGGAGGTATATATACTATATATTAATATATTATATATATAAATATTATATATATATATATATTATATATATATATAATATTTATTATATATATATATATATATATATACTATATATATAGGTGATATGTATATCTTATACATATAAGTATATACATTTTACACAGAACCTTCCAAATGGAAAAATGAAACTGATACAATATAACCGGTCTTACATTTAACTTCCTTTTGACAACGTTTTGAAACTTCAAAATTACATAAATAATTTATTCAATATTAGAAACCATTTGATAACTTTTATAATAATCAAGGTTGTAGTTTGTAGTTTTATCTAATTTATCATCATACATAATACCCGCCTACAAAAATAGCGCCATCAAGAATTTGAAATTAATAATTGAAGGTGTCCCTTCTTCTCTTCGTTGCCCAGGTTGTTCCGAGGGATATCGAGATGGTTAAGTATTTGCCAAGTTAGTCTTGACCGTGTTCGTAATCTTTTATTTTCTAATTTATATTCGACCTCCTTTAATCGGAAGGTCAAGTTTTGACCTCAGATGACCTTTTAAATTGTTACATTAAAAATTCAATGTATCTTAGCTCAAAATAGTCTTGAAAATATTCATCAAATTACACTACAGAAAACATACAGAACTCTGATGGTTATTGTTAAATTTGGAATCACCTTTTAATTAAAAATTAACACTTTTATGTAATTTCTACGGAAGAAACATATCCAGTTGACAACACGTGTGAAATATTTCGTAAACAGTTTCAAAGGTGATAATTTGAATAAAGATTCGTCGTTTATATATTTACAACATAATTTATTTATTTGTATATGCTTGTTTAACAGTAGCTAATGAAAAAAAAGGTTGTTGGTTGTAAGCACACGTAAAAATTAAATTGAGGCTTTTTTTATTATTACTTTCGGTCAACGCCTCGGCGGTTTCTTTCTCGTAGACACCTATAAAGGAGCGAGAGCGACCCGAGAAGTCACTTATTCTTATCACTGGCTCTTTCATCACAGCAATATAGACTCCGTCTTATAATTTGTAGATTTCCCGAGTTCCTAATAGATTCTACAAGATCGATCATTTATATTGCACGGTAAGCTATAGGCGTCAAAGTAGCATAATAATTTTATGTGAAGCTATGTCTCCTAATGAGGCTTCCCCCATCATTTTTAGAGGTTCCACGCCATTTTTTGGAAGGCGTCTTACCGATGTTTAATTTTAGGGCTGTTTTGATCTCTTTGTTTTTATAAATCAGACAGCGAACCAATTGAAGAATTTCCTTCCGATTACATAGTGATCTTTCAATGTTGTGTAGGTATGTCATCATAAAGCCTTCGGGAGACAACAGCTGGCTTGTGACCCGCACTAATGGATATATTCAGGCCCGACCTTCTCCTCCTTAAAGAACGTTAGCAAAAAGGCTCTCAGTAATGTTGATTACGTTATACATTAATTTCGTATTAGAGTGTGATAAGTTGCTTTAATTATATGTCAATCAGTCTCTTCTGATTGAGTTGTTCTAGTTGGAATAACTCAATTTTGATCGTGGACACACGAGTTGATATATAATGTTGATGTGCTTCTGTTAGAAATAGTTCTCAAGGTTGATTAAATTTCGATTGGCCTACGTTTTATTTATAAGTCATTCAGTTTTCATGCACTGAATATTAAACTCTATTCATAGCGTAGCGTCTCAATCATCTTTCAACCTCATAATTTTTATTTCGTCTTAATTTTCATGTACATTTTTATGAATAGGTGGAGATATCTTCGAGGTTTTTGTCTATCTTTTTATGCTCTCTCGTCTCCAGCC
>JABUQX010074259.1:17500-33735 GCA_015478945.1 Trachelipus rathkii | reverse complement strand
CAAGCGCTCCTCATCAAGAATACTGATATCTAATCCGCATTTGAAAATTTTTTATATTTTTTAAAGTAAAATTTGGATATGAAACTGTTACTCAATTTCAGAACCTTCACAGAATACGATAGAGAATAAATGAATAACACACATAGAAAACCGCCAAGATAAATGCATACAAAAGGATTTAAACAAAGCGTCGGATATACTATTAGCTAAATAAGTTTAAGGTCTATTAATATAATAGATTAGTAACCTATTCTCTCCCTTGGCAATTTCTCTCAGGTATTTACCAAAAGAATAAAAAATTTGAAATGAAAGTCTTAAAACTTAGGATGAAAGTTATAGGTAGGGGTCCCAATAATTTGCTATTGGGATTTCTCAGTTTCCTAGTGGATCCGATAAACTGTTTCTAATTGAAGAAATGAGGTTTTAACCAAAGATATATAAAGCAAACTGCATGTTTTTCTGACCTCTTAAAACACGTGTAAAGGTTATATATTATATATATCATATATATATATATTACTATATATTATATAATATACTATTATTATTATATGATTATATATATATATATACTATCTATACTATATTATACTAGTATACTAATTCAGTACGTTAATATATATATATTATTATATAATGATATATCATATACTATCAATATATTATAATATATGGTTTCTTTTATTTTCTATTTTTTGAACAAAGATTTTTGACCATTTTTTGATTGACGTTCTACTAGTATTTTCTACTTCGAATAGATGACTTTAAAACTTGAACAATACAAACTTGGGTCATTACCTATCAGAACGCGAGAAAAGAAACTGGGTTTCTTGTGACCCCAGACTAGCAGATGTCCATAATTTCAAACCCTAATCTTTTGGTCTTGAACCAATGAAATTGCGTTAAATTTTTTTTTTGGTTCATTCCATGAGAGATGACATTTCTTTCCAGAGCATGTATAATTGGCAGAGATACATATTTTTTAAGATTCCATACCATTTTTCGTGATATGCAGTAGATTTGGTACCTATTATCCATTGTGAACAACATTTTACAAATTATTCTTTTGAGATTTCATCTTCTTGACTAAATGTAAACGCTCCTCAACAAATTGCTGGACCTTCAGCATAGTAAGAAAAAATCTGAGCTAGTTTTTAAAAATGTAATTGAGAAAGTAAAATATTAGTTTTTTTCTACTCGTGCAATCAAATTTCAGAGCGTTTATAGTCGGGGAAGATGCGCCTTTTTTCTAGATCATTTTTTATGTATACTAAAAAAGAATAATGTTCAATGGACAGAGCCCAAACTATCGTGCATATTACAAAGTGATCTAAATAAAAAAAAAAAGTGCTAGTTCTCTCCCGGACTACATAAATTGCCCCTGAAATTCTCATGTCTTCTGATCGGCATGATCAAAAACACAAAGTATCGCTATTCTTTTTCATTTTCAGAACCAAAAAAAAGTTGGGTTTGAAATTCCGCCATTGCTGGAATCTGGGGTCAAAAATCAATAGCGTTATTTAGGTAATAGACCAGACCCATCTTTGTATAGTTTAAGCTTAAAGTCATTTCGAAAACAATTGAAGGATGCGAATCGAAAAATGTCAAAAACATAGGTTTTTAAAATATGAAAATACAAAGCAAACCAATATATATACACAGAAAAACACCTGAAACACGTTTTAGAAGTCTGAAAATGCTGCAATTTGCTTTTTATTTAGTCAAAATTGACTGAAAATTGTGAAAATTGACTATTTCCGGTTTGGGTCTAAAACTGAACCAGTCCAGAGCAAAAATCGAACCTTCCAGTGAAAATACAAGTGTGGACATTGTGTAGTAACGATTTTAACCATTTTATTTTTTATAGAAGAATTTTTTGAGATTATTTTAACTTAGTTTGACTAAGATATTGCTTATTAAAATTGTTTAAAACTAAATTTTAAATGAAAGATTTTGGGATTATTGTTCATTGGCTTGACTGCAAGCCATTTCATTTCTATAATAAATGTTTTGAAAATTTATTTTTATGCAGAACCTTTTTAATCTAAAGCTGAATCTTGAAGTTTCCTAAATTAGCAATTTACTGCGTTCAGTAACTTCAGTATTTTAAGAGACTTTACGACCAAAACTGAAAAATACTGGAAATAGTTTTTTAATTGAAGTTTATTTTCCATCTTGATAAAAAATACTTGAAATACATGCTTTTATTTTAAGGTTTAAAAATATCTTGAAAGAGTACTTAAAATTTAAGAATTATTTCGCCGAGTATGTAAAATTCTCGACGCGTATCAGTAGTTGCCAACCACCTATCTCCATTATACATTATACTTAGTTTTGAATTTTTTCTGTGGTAAATATGAAACTTCGAAAGAATGCAATTTAAAAGATTGGAAATCTTCGTTACTAATACTCTAAGAGAAAGTTCAAATTTCTCATGTGCTAAGAAAATTGAGGAAAAAAAATAAAATAAAAAATAAATTACTCTTAAAAATAACAATTGTTTTGGTTTATTTGACCGTAATTATTCCTACTGCTCGGCATTTTCTTAATCATTGTACTGATTGATATGATATTCCTGTTATATAACCTAGATAGTTCTATCAACTTTCGTTAAATTTTGTCATTAAATGTTAAAACGGATAAGCCGAAATATACCAAAATTCAAACACCTTTGCAAAATTTTAAAATCTTTCAAAAGTAAAGAATCCTTATAATTTTTTAGGAAATCTGAAAGAAATATTTAAAACTTAATTTAATATTAAAGCTCCCTAATATCGAAATTGTAATTACGGTTATTTAAATAACTTTCGTACGTCATATTAGATTTACAGCATGAAGAACTGAACATCAACTAATATTTGATATGATTTAGATGGTAAAGATTTTGAATGCAAAATGAATTTTGAAATAATAATCCTGAGTGAGGAGCAGTACAGAAAATTTTCCTTTTACCATCCCCTAAATACTCTTGAATGAGAGCTCGTCGCTGTCAGAAAAATCCACCCTAGAGCTTCCCGAGACTGCGACGGGACTCTCGACTATGGTAATACCTCGTTGAACTGTGGAGTTGCATCTCCTTGCAACTCATCACTACTCCCCCTCCGTGAGTACATCCAAACACCAGTAAAAAAGACTCCTTCCTCGTTGCTTTGCTTATTTCATTTTCTGTTCGGAAAGCCCAGCCCTAACCATATCCCCTTCGTCATTAAACGCCTTGTTCATTTTCACTCCTACTATGCACCTTTCCTCTCGCATCTACAAAACTTTCATTCCTTTACTGACTCATGGAACTTTTTTCTTCGGTGTTCTTCCTCACGCCGGCAATTCTCCTAGCCCACACAAACTCACTTATATCTATCCGTGTCTCCTAACCAACGACTGTCATCACCATCGCTTTACCATGTTGCCAAACCCATCTTTGTATACCTCTCATTCATCTATTTCTTTTACGCCTATAATTTTTATCAAAATTGATTCGCCCTGGCAACCGCTAAGGACTTTTGTTCCATTAACACTGGGTTTTTTAGAAATGTTGGATAGCACGCGATAGTTTATATAAAACCGATTTTTTTTTTTTTAGCGAAATCGATTGTTTCGATTTAGCACTTTCATGATATCCAACTCCTGCCACATCTAAAAATATTTTTTTAACTATCAGAGCCTTTTAACACATTTAGAACATGTCAGTCAGTTCTAAGTAGATACACTACATAAGTTTACACTAAACAAAGACAATGTTTATTGTGTAATTCGGTATAAGAATTATTTTAGTTCATTAAAATGTCCAAAAAAATAGAAAAGTCTAAAAATAAGGTTCATATTTAAAATAATTAATGTAACTAATGAATAGCATTTATAAGTATATGCCAATGCTCCATTTCATTTCTGCAATAGAAGGAGCGCCAGAGTTGCCAAAAATTGCTTTTTATATGCTCTTTCAAAGAAAAATTAATATTTTTTATCATTTTTAATTAACTATAACGGAATACCCCGGGCTAAACCGCAAAAGATCTCAAGAAGGGGTTTCTTGGCCTGACGGGGAACATTGTCCCCCTCTGTCACCACCGTAGGTCTTCAGCCATTTAACAAAAAAAATTAAATAAAAATAAATATTGTCCGATTGATTACAAAAGTCAATTCTGTTTAGTTTGTAGGATTTGTCAGTTCTCTACACGCAGTCCTAATTTTTTTTTTTTTTTTTTTTTTTTTTTTTTTTTTTTTTTTTTTTTTTTTTTTTTTTTTTTTTTTTTTTTTTTTTTTTTTTTTTTTTTAATTATTAATCTAAATTT
This sequence comes from Trachelipus rathkii, assembly GCA_015478945.1. Taxonomy (NCBI): domain Eukaryota; kingdom Metazoa; phylum Arthropoda; class Malacostraca; order Isopoda; family Trachelipodidae; genus Trachelipus; species Trachelipus rathkii. The sequence goes on along the minus strand of JABUQX010074259.1, from coordinate 29,446 downwards.
ATCTTACTATATTCTATATAAATTTATTTTAATATATAATAATTCATATATATAACTATATATATATATATATACTTAATATATAGTATATATATTATATATATAATACTATATATATATATTATTATATCATATTATAAGTATTATACTATATATATGCACTTTGTTCATTTAAAATGGAAATTTACATAAACCTAGACTATCGAAATCGCCGAACGCTAACTCGTGCCCTGCATTGTCACGAAGCAGCTTAAACTACAATGATCATCGAGGCAAGATCGTTGCAAGTTTTTTTTACGTTAATTTTTTTTTAATTTTTTAATTTTAAGGGGCTCGAGCCGACGGAGAAAACCGTAAGTCCCCCCCGTCGTCCCCGCTGAGGCCGAGAGAGACCCTGACTCTTTCCATCTTAGCATTTAATCTGGCAATGACAGATGTTACATAAAAAATAAATAAACCTGTTATTCGCAACTTTCTATTCACTATGCCTTGATAATAATCGTAAATAAAAATCGATTTACATGCGTTCGTTCGATATATATATATTAGCGGATAACTTCCTTTTTTAAAAACAAGTTCAATACTCAAAATAAATTTTAATCAGTAATATATATATAATATATATAATATACTCTGATATAGATATATATATGCAATATGCCTAACTATATATAAATAATATATATATATATATAATACTAAACATATATCTCCATCAGAGGCGACTCCCGGCACTCGTAGCCGACCTCGTGCCCCAGCCACGAGCTTGACATTCATACGAAAACCGATCCTATTCTTTGCAATTTCATAAAGTTCCTCACGATACTATTTTCGTTATTTTTTCTGCTTAAACCGTTGCGTCAAATAATGAAGTTCCATTTACATCAAAAAATTCATAAACAAGATTATGCAACATCTGAACACGAAAGAACAGAGGCGTAGACGATTAGCCGCTATTCGACACATAACGCTTTTCGAACCCACATTCAACACAATCAAGAAGCTAATCGCGTGCCCAACAGCAATGCGCGGACTCACCTCTTATTTGTGAATTATAGCTTACCAAAAATGTTTAAAAATTACTGTGTTTATTAATTGATATCACTTTAATATTACTTATACATAATAAATCAATATTTATTTAAAAAAAAAAATTTAATAATAACAAATAAAAATCAATAATAAATACTGCATAAATACTTTTTAAAGACAATATTTATGAAAAAAGAATACGTCATAAGTTAATCGCAAATCATGAGCAATAGCATAAACGGTTTCGGATATGAAAAGAAAATTTTTTAATTAGGAGGAAAACTCAAAGCATTTATCTACTATCTATTCTATCTATCTATCTTATCTATATATATATATATATTATATATAATATATATATATTATAGATATATCTTTATTCCGATAAAGGACCAGTTGAGAGAGACGAGAATGAGGAAGAAGCACGAGTAGTAAAAAGTTTCTAGAGTCGGCCAAACTGATATACTATATTTATATATATATTATATCTTATATATTATTATTATATAGTACTATATTATACTATATATATATCTTACTATATTATATTATAATTATATATATTATATAAATATATATATATATAGTATAATATATGATATATGAGAGAGAGAGAGATGTGAGAGAGAGAGAAAGCGTCTGGCACCACTCCGTTGCTAACGAATTAGTTTTTGTGAGTAACGTGAGTACAGATTTTTGTTAACCTTTTTAATCCATGCTAAAGTCCGAATAATCTTCCGTTATTTTTTACTCCTTTGCTTTTTAGTCAGTTACATTTTGTTCGACTTTCTTAAGATGTTGATAAAAATCCGTTCTTATATCTATATATATATGATATATATTATATTATATATTACTTATATATATATAAATATCTATATATATATTATATATATAATATAGTATATATATATTATTACTATATATATATATATTAATTTATAATATATATAATATATATATTATATATAAATTATATTTAATATATTATATATATATGATATAATATATATATATTATTATATATATATATTATATTATATAATACTATATTTATTAATAATCTATATATATATATACATATATATATATATATATATATATATATAGGCCAAACTTTACATGTACGGCACAGATATTTTGAAAACTACGAATCTCGTACTAGGTAAGCAGATAAAGATTTGTAATCAGATATGAGTAATTAGTTAACCGTAAAAAAAAATAAAAATAATATAATTAATTTTTAGGGGCTCGAGGCCTTACGGGACAGGAGGGGGACGAAATCCCCGTCTGTCGTTCCACAGGATGGCCGAGAGGGACGTCTGAACTCTTGCCATCTATGCGAATTTATCCTGGTTATTCCTTTAGTTTAAAAAAAAATTATGCGCAACGAGATATCTCGAAAATCTAGGACCACTTACCAAAAAATTATTTTTAATATATACATAAATATTTTTTATATTACTACTGTATTTCCAAACGCCACATGGCTTAAATAATGAAATACAGAATTAATTTTTTTTTAATACAGTAAAAAAATTGGGTGTTGTATGCTAAATAGCGTTGTGCGACGAAAAAAAAAATCTTGCGTGATATTGGCTCCATATCTTTTTGTACATTATTGAATCATTAACATAACATACATCATCATCACAACATATTTTCAAAATAAATAACTAAATTTACATTTTCTAAGTTATGCATTCGCTACAAAAAGTCCGCAGAATAAACAAGGATATGTCTAGCAAAGGAGCCTTTTAAAACTTTTTTAATTTATTATTCTTTTTCTTATAATTAACAGTTTCCGGAAAAACTTCAATACGCTGATTCTAAAATATGTATTTGTTTTTATTGTATAAATATCTACTTTTTCAAGATATCTGCGCAGTTAATGTGTTACGTTTCACACCACAAACACACCACACAACATCACTGTTACTTAGTAATAATATATTTTTATATATATATATATATATATATATATATATATTATATATATTATTTATTATTATATATATATAATAATATATATTATATATAATATTATATATATATATAATATATATATATTATATATATTATATTATATATTAGGGTTCAGCATCCCGCAAAAAGATTCATGGCAGCTGTAAGCTAGAAATAACTATAACAGCGCACACGAAAAATAAATATCATTCTTTATTAATCAGGCAGACATTTTTTACACGCAGAAATTAATAAAAAAAGTAAAAAAAATAACGCTTTTTAAAAAATTAAATTTGTTAAAAATCTTGAAAAATATTACAGTTTTTTGACAATTCGTAGATGCCGCTTACTCCGACCGAGAAAGCGCGCAAAATTGCCAAATGTTGATTTTTTTTTTTTTTTAACTGGACGGAGATACCCACGGATAAACAAAGAACTATGGATAGAGTCGTGTTCTTCGGCCACCGGGGGACGACGGGGGACTTCGTTTTCCCCCCTCTGTCGCGCTCGAACCCTCTAAGAAGGGATATTAAATAGTAAAAAATATACTATTATTTCTCCGAATTATATTATAAAGCGTACTTTGGCAACTTCTCTCGAGACTGCAGCTTTCATCGTCTTTCATGGTAGCACTTTACTTAATATTAATATGGAGTATTAATAATATCTAGAATAAAATTAAATTATTTTTTTTAATTTCTGGCGGGTCTAAAAAATGTCTGCTAAGTAACTAAAAATGGGTATATTTGATTTCGTTGCTAGTATGTTATATTTTCGTAGTAACATGCCTGGATTAACCTTATTTTTCGGGATGCGCTAGAAGGCCAATAATAATATATTATATATAATAACTATATATATAATATATATAAGAATAGATAATATATATATATATATATAAATATATATATATAATATATAATATATATAGTATAGATATATATATATACTTATATATAGATATATAATTATATCATTAAGTATATATATACTCTACTATCCTATATGAAGTTCTCTCTTTATTACGGAAACGAAGACTTACAAAAAACTGTTTTTAATATATTGTTTTATATGATACTAACAATAAATATGTAGTATTCAATAAAGCACAATTTTCAGAAAATTTAATAAGTAAACAAAATAATTAATTGTTAATACCTTTCTTTTCACTCCATCGTTATTGTTTGGCATTGCGCCGAGGTGGAGAGAGCCAAGTCCGGATATTTTTTCTGTTATAGTGCATAATTATTCTTAGCGTAAAACAGAAAAAATACTTGTTACGGCCATAAGTATATCCTAGCTGGTTGGTTCAAAATTTACTTGCATAGTCGATCCATAACAAGTTATGGGTGAGTTTTACTGCATGTTCCAATCCTATATAGGTTAGGTTGCGGTTTACTGCCCTCTAAATTCATATGTATATGGTTTGTATTTTTATGTATAGAATTTATATATGAAAAAAAAAATAATACCGGAACAGTATTACGCTTAGAATATTCTCTATTTGTATACCCTTCTCTTTGGTTACTTTCAGGTAATTTAGTGCCAATTTAAAAGTAATGCTGCGGGGGGCTGTTTCTCTCACGCAAATGAACGTTTTTGCTCTTAATAAATTTTTAGATTACTTTCCAACAATTTTGATTCTTCTTCATCAGCCAATAATTGCATATGCGACTTATGCTAACAATATATGGAAAAAAAAATTAAAAAAAAAGATACCTATGTCAGCGCCTATAAAACGTGTAATATAAGTATCAATACATATTATATTTTACAATATATATACTTATACTATATATATATATATAATATATATATATTATATATTATATCTATATATTACAACATATATATTAATAATCTATTAATACTACTACTATATATAATAATAAGATTTAATATATCTATATATCATATATATATTATATTATATAAAATATATTATGCTTAAATAATTAGTTGAAAAGTAGGCTACTTAAATGAACTCTGGCGAAATAAAAGAACCTTCATGTTGCCAGAGCGACGTTTTTAAGGGTTTTAGTTAGAAAAAACTGTGTAAAAAATATCTCAAATCGATAGATAATGAGAATAGCAATTACTAATGTATTATAAAATTACATTTTTCGAAAAGAAGTTTTAATGTGTTCGCTTTCATATTTGCCTTGAAGTTCAAGCTGCTATTGCTTCTATACTGATCGATTGTTATAACAAGTGTTCTCGCTAGAAAGCTCTCAGTATGTCGATAGCATTGGTGGCTGCCAAAGCTGCTTTAGATCAAATTACGAAGACGTACCCGTTGATATCACTGCAGACAGCACATCAAAGAAAAATGCAGAAAATAAAAAACAAATTACAAAAGGGAATATGAATTAGAAAATGGAAACCATATTTTAGCAGAGAGGTTATGGCCTGCATAGGGAAATTTTGAAGACTGATTACACTGGCCGAATAGAAAGTGGTGATGTGAAATTAAGAGAACATTTTCAAGGACAGAAGAATTGCCGTCGTGAAGTCTCGTATGAACGAGGAGGTGAGAGTTTGGGTCGGAATTTATCATAAAAAACATGTTGTCTCGGATGGCAAAAAATATTGGAGTGTCTACTTCATATGGCCCATGAAACTGACGGCATTTGATTAGACAATTGAACAAACTTATCCTATTGGATTGAATGTTTTTCCCATTCCTTGCAGAAACAATGGATCCTATTCAAGAACGAATTTCCCTTGGTTTGAATCTTGGACCAGGGATTCCCGATTTCGTTTTTTAGACAAAGCCACAGCGTTTTCCGGATCCGAGTCTATGCGTTGGTCAGGGGTACGAACGCTGCGCAATGGTAGGGAAAGAAAGAGTTCAAAAGAAGTTTGTTGGGAAAATATAAAAATAAAAAGGATTATATTATCATGTTGTTATATTTCTCGGTTAATATTGGTTAATTCTATTAATACCTAAACATATATCTTGGAAATTCGAAAAACTTAGGCCACTAATAAAAGACAAACTTTTCAGAGACTTCCACCCTAAGAAAATACATTCCCAACTTGCATTAAACTTTGTGAAAACCCGTTGGACTCAAAAATTTCATAGTATTGTTTTCCATACAAATATAATAAAAATCGTTAAAGGGTTAAAAAATTGTCAAAGTAAGGCAACAATCAAACAAGAAAAACAGCTTTCTATTATGCTGGTTCGCTTAAGACCCAATTCCACTATACCCTATTCCGTAACAGCCATAGATAATTTTGGCATTAGTTGAACCAGTCGGCTAACATTATTCAAAGCAAAAAAAATATTACCTTATGCAGTTCTCTGATCATGTTCAAAGAATTTTTGAAAGTTGTCAAAGAAAACCGCTTTCAACTGCTGTATCCAAAACAATTTGCTTGAAATCGTCGGATAGTTTATGTTATTCCTTGCTGAGATTGTTAGTAGAACTTTCACCACCTAAAAAAGGTACAAAGCAAATCATCCCTGCTGAAAACTTCTGCTTAAATATTGGAAGGGTTTCTGTATTGTCTTATTCTTGACTCACTTGCATTATCTTAGAGACTAGATTTTTTCAGAAAACAACGTCCAGCATTTCATCTTTCTCATTTCCATCCTCTTCTATGTTAGGTGCTCCGCAGTGGCAGTTGCTTAAGAAAGTAAAAATATCTTTTTCAAAGTTTTATGATCTTGAAATCAGCAAAAAATTCACACCAAAACTGACTTATGGTATACCTTATGGCTAAAAGAAAAAAAAAACTGGAAATACAACATATAAAAAAACTTGAACCTTACTGAAGTCATTAAAGAAGCTGCCCCCTTTTTTCCTCAAATTTAAAAAACCTGTCTAATTGATCTGAAACAATTGGTGATACCCGTGCTTCAACAAGTTACCATTAAAAGGTCTTTCACACTCTGCAAGATAAAGACTTGGCTAAGAAAAAACCAACAATGAACGAAGACAGCCTAATGGACTTGTAGGATGAGTATCCCCATAGAATAGAATGTAAGTGAAAAAAATGAACGAATTAGAAACAAATGTAATTGCCAAATTCGCTGAAAATCCAAGGCGTCTAATGATAGTTTAGATTTAATAACATTAGTTACCACTCAGGACTCAGTACTCCCCAACCCCCATAAATTCGCATTTCAATTTCTCAAAGGGTATTTGTTGGGTAAATTTACTTCGAGACAAAAAAAAAAAACTTAATTACAACTGTTTTAAATATTTTATTTTATTTTCTAACGAAATAAGACTTTTTTATATTAATGATATTTTTACAGCCTTTGAAAAGGAAAAATTCTGCGAGTTTAACCGAACCCACAGCGTTCTAGTAATCAGTGTGAAGCAAGGACCAGAAATCACTCAACTTTGGCAGCCCCTGTCAAATCCTGCCGAACACACACACACACAACACACGCATACGCATATAATATAACCGTAAAAGCGGGGTAATTCGTCATGTGGGGCAATTTCAGGACCAACGTGGAGGCATTTCGGATCCAGTGGCTCAAAATAGCCACCCCTCACGATGTAAAATAAAATCCTATAATATAATAAATAATGTTTTCTTTATGTCTTTTAGGTTATTTAATATATGAAAGCCTTTGAAGTGTTAAGTCCATTAATTTTGTGATTTTTTTTCTTTTTCTGACACTATAAAAATCGGGTAAATTTAGCTAAATTTGCTAAACATACAGGTCAAAATAATTGTACTACATTATTGTTACCAAGATATAGTACTTAAAATAGTTCATAACCTTAATGCCATCGTTGGAGTTCATTCAGGCAAGAGGTAAATATGTTTTATTTATTAAAAATTGTAACATGGCGCAGATTCGGTTCCAGGTTTAAAACTGTGCGTGGGGGCAAGTTCAAGGTCCACATGAAATCTGTCATAAATTAAATTTTTTATGAAACTCTTTACAAAAAAGATGTTCGACATATAATGTTTAAAATAATTTTTACACTTTTACAGCAAGATAGGTAGGTTAAAAGTTTTTCCACATAGGCCTAATTAACTTGTACAATTTTTTCAGCAAGATGGTTCACACTTACGCAAAAGTAACACGGCAGGGATACAAAGGGATACTTTGCTGATGATGTTGCCAGACCCTTAAGCAGTTTTCGTTCTTGCATTGGTTCTTACAAAACGTAATATGCCTAAAACGCTCGAGGTTTGCATTCTCGTTTGTCAAACAGGCGCAAAATCTAAAAGAAACGCTCACCACAAACGTAAAGAATTCCTTAATTCTGTGTTAATATAAAATAAAAAAAAAGAATTGCAAACCTTACAGAATTTTTTACATTACAGTTCGTTTTTGTCAGAAACAGCGCAAAAATCGTAAAAAAAATGCTCACCAAACGTAAAGAATTTCCTTAATTCTGTGTAATATAGAATACAAAGAATAAGGAAATTCCTTACGTTTGGTGAGCATTTTACGATTTTGCGTTTGACAAAACGAACGCAAACTCGAACATGTTTATTAGTTTTCAAACCCAATTCTTTAATTAATATTGTAATACCATATGTTTAAAAAGAGACCTAAAACGCTTGAGCTTGCGTTCATTTTGTCAAACAGCGTTTGCGCTCATTTTTGTCAAACATCGCCAAATCGTAAAAAAACGCTCACCAAACAAAGAATTTCCCTAATTCTGTATAATACAGAATAAAAAAGAATAGCAACCTTACAGAATTAAAGAAATCCTTACGTTAGGCGAGCCTTTTTTTTTAGCGATTTTGGCAGTAACGAACGCAAACTCGGAACATTTTATTACGTTTTTTATTACGTTTAAACCCAATTCTTAAAATAATATTGTAGATACATTAGTGTTAAAAATGAAAACTAGACGATATCATAAGTTAAAAATAAAACCACTTTAATGAGGATTCTTAGGAATTGTGAAAATTGAAGTGGACCGGAAGTTGCCCCCGCCCCCCCAAAATCGGTGGGGCAATTCGGTTCGTTACTTATCGGCTTCTAACATTAATTCTATATTATATATGACCAATACTATTACTAATTCTACTCCCAAAGGATAACATTAACATATAAAAAAAATTTTCAAAAAAAAAAAAAAATAAAGTCTCCATAAACCTTAGCATTTTGAGTACCCCTGATTTGGACCGAATTGCCCCGGTTTTACGGTATATATATATATATATATATAATATATATATATATAATAGTATATATATAATTATATATATATTATATATATATATATATATATAAATATATATATATATATAATATATATATATTTAGTTGTCCACCACCACTTTCACGGCAGAAACCCCTATTCAGGAGGAGTTAGCACGCCAAAATTTCAATTATATTATATATATATAATATATATATATATATATATATAATTATTATATATATAATAATATATATATAAATATAATATATAATATATATTATATAATATATATATATATATAATATATATATATATATTACTATATATATATATATATATATATATATAGTGATTCCCCCGAAATTGAAATTCCTGCCTATATATATTATATATATATATATATATATATATATATATATATATATATATATATATATATAATATCAAATATATATATATATATATATAATATATATAATATATATATATATAATATAATATATAATATATATAGTTAATATATATATATTATTATATATATATATATATATATATATATATATATATATATATTATATAATATTATATATATATATATATAATATATTAATATATATATATAATATATATATATATATATATATATATATATATATATATATATATATATATATATATATATATAAAGTTCAGGTTGTTAAGTTTTAAGTATACACAGTAAAATATGTGTCTACCGCCATGTAATATTGTAACCAATCACTTTCAACACATTTATCTTACACACGCTTTACTATCGTCATAAATACTTCCTATCAGAAGCCTACCACCAACACCATATTCAACTAACCTCCTCCACGAGCTTTCCTATTAATCCTCATTACGCCTTCTGCAAGTCCAATAAAAACTAAATGCAATTTACTCCTCTTCTATATCAGCTTTTTTAGTCAATCATTCGTTTCAATGTAGAAAATTTGATTTACATATCCTTTACCATCACTTCTAAATGCATCTTTTTCTTCGCCAATCACTCCTCTTTCAACCACAAAATACCAGCATATATCTTCCGAAAACAGTCAAGGGACTAATTCTCATGTACCCTCTACAGTTCTCCTTAAACTCTTCCTCTGAATTCTAGTGAAACTCAAGCAGTTACTGCAACCTGCTCACCTGCATTGCTTAACTACAGACTTCTCAAATAATCCAAAAGCAGTCCTTGATCCATTCTCCCGTTTCAAAAGGCCATCAGCAACCCTACTCCAAGTACTAGTTTTCAACCAACCAAACAATCAAACTAAGTGGTTCATCCAATACAAAGGTTGGAGAGCATTTCCTGCCATGACACTCTGTCCTATACCTCCCGATATGCTTCGCAAACTCACGTAAGAAGCCTGCATCTATGTCCCCTAATCTGTCTACCACCGTTACTCAATTTCTTGAAAAAGATGTTCTTAAACACAAAGAAAAAGATTAATCACCAAGCTAAAGGATATTCGCTAAAATACCACAAACCATCCGAATTTCTAAAGCAACACCACACTGACCCCAGATGTAAAAAAATGCAATTCAGAAAAGACCTCGTCATAAGTCTATTCCTAAGACAAAAGCAGCGACTTCAAAAGATTGTACCCAAACAATTCCAGCTATTGAACAACCCTCCAACCAACTCTCTGCATAGCTTGCAGGATTATTCCAGCTCTTCTGAACTTCCTAGAACTCTCCGAATTTCCTACTCAGCATGTGCATATAAGAGTCTATGCGCTTAGCAGATGAAATGGTCATAGTTCCCAAATGGAGCCTAATGTGAACTCACTCCTCTAACGATTCTTGCGATTCCGAGAGAATGACTGGAAAACCGCTTCAACACAAACAAACGCAAGAGCTAAATCCAGGCGTTCTAAATCTGCCTGTGGCACGAAAGATGACCCCAGAGATCTTAAACCAAATTGTCCAGTTTTCCAAATCACCCACCTGATGGCTCACTGACAAAAGTCTCTAGCGTCATCGTCGTTGCCCAACGGATCCAATATCGCAACTCCAACTTCTTTACAAAAAAAATGACTTTTTCCGTGTCACCTCTTGGCCTGCCTCCATGGAAACAGTCCCATATTCCTCACACATTTCTGAACCTGCTTCCTTGGTAGATACTAATATCTCAGCCATTCCTAAACATGAGCCTTTTGGTTGCTCTTCCAACGACCAACCAGATCCACACACTAAGATGGACTTGGTTGAACTCAATTTATTTCGCATTCATGGCGAACCTCCCTTTACCAAATATCACTGAAAACTCCCTCCCAAAAGCGGTCGTACAATTCAAATCCCTGTTGTATGACTATTCTTTATCACCAAGATTTGTTGCCCCTCCTCGTCGAGACCCAGGTCTCAGCCTTTCCTCTCCATTTCCGAATTCACTTCCAACATTATCCCTAGCCACTTAGAGACAATTATCTCAAAATGACCATCCTCATAATATTTATAACAACATAGTATGGCCACCTTCCTTCAATGGAATTGTCGTGGCTACTACTCTAATTTTGAAGAACTTGTTCAACTAATAAACATATGTACACCAAAGTGCATATGTTTGCATGAATCGACTATGTCATCGCGCACTTCTTCAAACGTCAGAAATATAAATATGCGTAACGCTCTATAGAAACAAGTGGACATGATATGGGAGGTGAGGAATACTCCATTCATAAATCTGCCCCCTATTCTCCAGTCCCTCTTCAATCTAGATTCATGCAGTGGTAACACGAATTCTTTTGTCGCAGCTGAGCACTCTGACATGAGTCTTGCTAGATCTACTTGGCTCGAG
>JABUQX010074259.1:0-10000 GCA_015478945.1 Trachelipus rathkii | reverse complement strand
AATAATATCATAATAATAAAATCTAAATGAAATATTCTGCGTCGAGTAAAATTTATTTTATTAACTAATAAATAAGTATTCATCGGTAGTTTATTATTATTTTATTATTATTATTATTCTTATTATATTATTTATTATTATTATATTATTATTATTATTTTCAATGAGTGATTGATTGAATATTATTATTATTATACTCATTTATTATTGCTAGTAGTTCTAACAACAGTTTATGTATAAATTAATTAATAATAATACTTATCATATTATAACCATTATTATTATTATATTATTATTATCTATTATTATTTAACATTACAATAATGAAAGTAATTAAAATTCTCATGTTTGTGCAATTTTTGGCGGCTCGAATGAACTACTGTTTTTCCCCTCAGCAGCCCCATTTCTGAGTATGGACAGTATTTTCATTTTTTTGAATGGATGTATTTGAGAGAGAGTGGGACCTCTTGTAAATATTGTAAAAAGTTTATACATCGAATAAGGGAAGATAGGCTGATTGAATTGAATATAAAAAATAATATATATAAATAGTATAATAATAAATTATATAGAAATTAAAATCAATTTATAAGATATATATATATATATATATATATATATATATATAAAATATAATAATATATATATTATATATATATATATATTATATAATATAATTTATATATTAATTATAATATATATATATATATATAAGAATTATGTACACTCTATATGTGTTTTCTTCTTCCTTGCAGCACTACCATTGTCTGTACATTCAATTCTCGCATCTCCAACTGTCTTGCCCATAATTCTTTCCAGTAATTTATCAAACAGTCTCTCTCTCTCTCTCTCTACTCTATATATATATTATATGTATCTATATAATATTATGTAGTATAGATATATATATATATATAATACTTATATATATATATCTAAACCATATAGAATAGTAAATAAATAGTGCTTTTAATTTTTCAGTTAAAACCAACATTATAGATCTTTTGTTAGTTTCTGCTTCATTTATTTATACAAATAACCTTTTTACACTCTTTGGTTTGTTGGTGATTGATAAGTGGTTAAGCTTATCAACACCATTCATGAAAATAAAATTATGATAGAAGGGGGTTTTCAGCCCCTTGCTATCAGACGAAGAAATCTTCATATGATTCGATCGACGACTTCGAGATTGGCAGCTTCACACCAAAGGCTCTGTTCACCTTCCTAGAATTTAAAGTTTCAAATTTTTTTTTTAGTTTTAATATCTCATTAAAATAACTAAAAGAAATGTTGCCGAAAATATTGCAGGTGGTCATTTAAGATTTAAAATTATTTATTTAATTATTAAATTAAATTTTATAAATTTTAAGATTTCGGAATCACAGGTCTGTTTCACTTGATATTAAATCTTAAACTTAAAACTTCAAACTTAAACTTTCTCTATACTCAAATACAAATTTTCAAAGCAAAATGTTGTTTCCCTTCTTACGATACTTTTTATCCTACCTCTTCACATAAACACTAAGTGCGAGTGCCTCAATAGCATGTTAAGGCTTTTCCAGTAACATTATACTCGTGCATCTAATGAAGATTTTCCCCATTCTCACCGGTTCCTTCTGTATGGTTTTTTTCTTGGTTCCCTCTGTTTTATTTCGCCGTCTTTTATTTTAGTAACCGCGAATCTATATTATATATATATACTCATACATAATATATATAATATGATATATATAAAATATTATATAAATATATATATACTAATATATATATATTTACATATAATAATTATATATTATATATTATATAATATATATATATTATATAAATATATATATTATATATATTAAACACCATGACCTGACATTCCCTGAGGGCACTGTGATGGCTTCCATCACTAAACATGATAATTCTTCTCTTCTGCACTTCTACAACAGGATTATTCCCCATGCTCAAGGCGAAAGGTTTGCCATTCTGATATAATACTATATACTATAATAATTAATTATATATTTAAATATATATAATTAATATTTATTTATATTATATATTTAGCTATAAGTATATATAATATATATACTATAATATTTTTGTATTTTTTTATATATAATAATTTATATATATATTAAAAATATTAATTATATGATTATATTTCATCTAAAGTAATGTAATAATAAGTTTTTAAAAGAAGTTCAATGTTTTTATATTTTATGAAGTGCTAAAAACGGCAATTATTAAATAGTTATGTTTTAAAAATATATATTAAAAAATTTATATATAATATTATAACAAATAAAAAAATAAAATGCAAATATCATTCTGAATAAGCTTATTGTACATTTAATAATACAATAAAGGTAGGATGGTGTGTGTGTGTGTGGTGTGTGTGCTGTGTGTGTGTGTGTGTGTGTGTGTGTGTGTATGCACAAGGTCAGTGTGTTTATTGTAGTTAATGGTTGTGCGTATAATGTGGTGATGTGTGTGATAATGTGTTTACAAGTCACGTGTGATATATATGTGGTCAAAGTAAGTGCGTATTGTTTTTGTGTGTTTTAGTATTGTGTGATCAGATCAGTGTGGTTTCATAAGGTAGAATTGATGAGTAATTTGGTAGAAAAAGCGAACGATTTCCTCGACCGTTTTACCTGAACATATTCCATGGATGATATCATTCAATTGATGTCCTCTGAAGGTGAAGAGTCCTTCTCCCTTTGGATATTAGTTGTTTACGAAGGTTCGCAAATTAGAAAACCGTCTTCTTTGGGCTATAATGGCGAGTTAGTTCCGCTACAATATATATAATATATATAATATATAATACATATTAAAAAATAAATATATAATAAATATTATAATATATTATATATATAGGTCATTATCAGTATATAATATAGAATATATTAATTCTCTATCTAGTAAATATATAATATATATAATATAATATATATTAATATATTATATAATATATAGTATATATTATTTATTTATTTATAATATAAGGGATATATAAAATATGAATAAATATAATAATAAGAGATATATATATAATAATATATTAGATATATAATATAGATATAATAATATTAATATATAATCATATATATATATTATTATATATATATATATTAGAATATAAATATTATAAAACAAAAGAAGTTCCGAGTTAAAATTAAAAATATTCTATGTTACAATAACGTAAAAAAACGAGTCTAAAACATGCATTAACATGAAGCAGAAAAGCGACTATATCTACAGTCATAATATTTTATGTAATATAAATACCACAACACATCACACAACACACACACACACACAACATCACAACACACAACACACACACACACACACACATTAACACACATTGGTAACACACAAAACTATTTAATAAGATTATATTTGCCCACTTCAACTTGAGTGTATAAAATTGAAATTAAAAAAAACATTTATTTGTAAAAGTTATCTCCTAAAACTACTACATTTGTAAAATATTTTATTTTATTTATCGATTTTTTTAAAGCTATTTTTTTTTTTTTATTTTTTTTTAACATTTATTAAATAAAATGGTAATCTTTTTTTTATTCAAAGCAAAGCAAAAGTATTTATCTTAACAGAATGAAGTTAATACCTAATATAAACAAATGTACATATTAAAAAAGATTCTAAATTAACGCAAAAAAAAAAAATAAGAAAAGATATAGTTGTAGATAAAACAAAGAAATAAATACAAGATAGGTAGAGTCAATATGTATATATATTATTATATTATATTATATATAATAATTATATATTATAATATATTATTATAATATATATAATTTACAGATATTATTAACACGTAATATATATATATATATAATTAATAATTTAATAGTTAGAGCTTGATATAATATCGTTAAATACGTATCTCTATTTCTTGCTTTTAGTTTTTTATTTATATTAAAGCTGAACACCTCACGGGCATAGCCTAATTCTATGGAAGACATTCTCTAAGGTAACTTCTAACCTAATATAATCGATTTAATAATATATAATATAGGGAATAATATAATTATATATATATAATATATATATATTATATATTATATAATATAAATATATATATATATATAATATTATATAATTATATATTAAATCTATACAATATATTTATAATATATATATATATAATAATAATAATTATATAATATGTACTACAATCATGTAAAGATATATATATATATATATATAAAATATAATTAAATTATATTATATATATATAAATTATATATAATTTATATAATATATATATATATAAATATATATAATTATATAATTATATATTATTTATATATATTATATATAATATTAAAATATAATAATATATTATATATATAATATATATAATATATATAATAATATATATAATATAATATATATATATATATATATATATATTATATTATATATATATATATATTATTATATATATATATATATATATATTCATTAAAAATATGTTTAGCAAAACTATGTACAGTTATTGTCGCATAGATAAGCAACAAATGACATTCTTGAAACATACCAATGTGAGTTCAACATAACAATGGGTCCTAAATATTGCATTCTCAGATTCTGTTAGCGTGCAGAAGCCTGTATGTGCCAACTTCATGCGTTTATATTATTGTACATGGCTTTTGAAGCTGGTATATTATTATTTTGTCAACTTTCTTCGAATCCCGATTCCACCATTTTAAAAATTATCCGTTACTAACTCCAGGTATAAATTACCCGTCTGTAAATCTGGGTATAAATTTAATTACCCATCTCTAACTCCGGGTATAAATTACCCGTCTCTAACCCAGGGATTAAATTAACCGTCTCTCAACACCGGATTTCAATTACCCGTCTCTAACTCCGGGTATAAATTACCTGTCTCTAACCCAGGGATTAAATTAAACGTCTCTAACCCCGGGTTTCAATTCCCCGTTTCTAACTCCGGGTATAAATTACCAGTCTCTAACTCCGGGTATAAATTACCAGTCTCTAACTCCGGGTATAAATTACCAGTCTCTAACCCGGGTATAAATTACCAGTCTCTAACTCCGGGTAATAAGTTCCTGCATCATTTACACTTGCGGAATAATTAATTCTAGGTTACTAAATTTAATAAGTAAAGTGGAAAATAATAATTTATTCATAACTTCTTCACTTTCGCTCACAATTAATATATATATATATATTTAATATATATATATATAATATAATATTTATACTATATCTTATATTATATTTTTATATATATCTATTTTTATATATATAATTATATTTTATGATTATATTAAATCTTATATATAATATTATATATATATAGACTATCCGGATCAACCCAAAATTTAGTTGTGCTCTTCCAGCTCGTCAGCCCTTCAATTTTATGTCCTGCATGTTTTCTTCAACAGCTTATTTATTATATTAGAAGTTTGAAAATTTTGAAAGAAGGATCAGTCAAGTTCCTTTTAGGTTTTGCATAATTTTTAATTTTAAGTAACATGTCGATATGTTATATCGAACTGTGCAATAGATATGATTTCCGGGAACAATCCACGCCATTATAGATAATATATAATATAATTATGATTATATATTATTATAAATATAATATTATATATATATTATATATAATATATATATATATATATATATATTATATATTATATATATATATATAAAAATACTATATATAATATATATGAGTATACTGAAATTCAGTAGTTGACACAGTGAGTGAGGTTATGTATAATTTATTGCTCTCCACATTTTATTAATATAATTTTGTATTTGAAAGTTGAATTTAGTTAAACACAATTAGTTGTTTTTGATGTCTTCTTAATAAGCCTATGCTGTGTAATGTTACTACATCAATTAACATGTTATATTAATTTTTGTGATAATATTAAATTTATTTTATTACCTAGGCTAACATAGGTAAGAGTTTTACTGTTTTCTGTCTGGGTTTATTTGGATTCTTAAATAGACTTTCTGTATTTAAATACAGTCTTTATTAATTGTTACTTTAATTTAATGAAAATTTAAATTAAATTAGGTTTTCCAGTCACAGACTACAGTTAAACCTACCTTATAACTTTTATATATCCCTGGCCTAAGGCTAAGCTAAATAAATTGTTTAAATATTTATTAACCTAACTTTTTAAGATATTAATTTCTTTTTAGGCTTTAGTGATATTTTAACTGTAGTTGGTAAAATAATAGGTATAAGTTAAAGTTAATAATAATTTAAGTATGTATGCTCTGCTGTGATATCTGTGGGACTGTAGTGAATATGTGAATAGATGCCCTAGCTTGTGATTTGAATGCAGAGAATGTGTTTTTAAGGGAGGAGATTGCAAGACTGAGTGAAAATGTGAATGGATTGAAAGAAGAAGTAATTTGAGTTGAGAAAGGAGGGAAATGGTGTTAGGAAAAAAAGTTAATAATAATGTCTTGGCAGGTTTTGACGGAATATTTTCTTTCATTGCTTTATGTGTTATTCACCTAGGCAGGAAGATGAGAGAGAAAAGGATAAGTAGGTATAATAGGTCTGCAAGGATGATATAGAGTCTGTAGAATAGAAATAATGATTTTAAAGATGAGATCGAAAGTCATCAACTTGACCTGCAGTAACAAGGTTCGACTGTCTTCCAGGATGGGAGGGATGCAGAGTGTGCCAATGGTTAATGTTGAGTTTATCGTGAAGGAGGAAGACTGATAAATTTGCTAATTGGAGACTCTATGATACAATCCTAGATAGGACTTTTCAAACTAAGATACAAAAGGAAACGATTGAGAAGTATGGTTATCCAGAGTGCCAGAGGAGTGAATATCGTGATAGATAGATAGAAGATTGATTCTCAAATGTTGATTCAGAGGTGTTGTGCAGTGGGTACAGACATGGTACAGCGCGTGAGGTCAGATGAAATAAATAGCAAGAAGGTCAGAAGATTGATTCAGAAGATGAAAGCTGGTGGAAGAAGGTGCATGATTTCTGGGATTTTACCTAGGTTAGGTGCAGGTCAGGAATGGGGGAGTAGGGCTTTAGGTGTAAATGAAAGGGTTAGGAAATTATGTTTTTCAGAAAATATTAGGTTTTTGGTTTTGTGGAGAGAATTTCTGGATAAAGATCTTTTTGCAGCAAATGGAGTTCACTTGAGTCGTAAAGGGTGTTGAGCCTTTGTTCAGTACCAGTTGGAAGAAACGTTTAGCAAAAAACTCCGTTTAAGAGTTGGGGGGTGGGTGGACTAAACTCTGGATTAGAATTAGCACTGGTAACTGTAAGTAGGGGGAGATAAATAAAACTAATGTTGTTACAGGTTTAAATAATGATATTAGCAATAAAAATAACAGCATTTCTAATATCCAAATGTTTTTACACAAATGCTCATAGCCTTAGAAATAAAAAAGATGAGCTGATTTAGTGTAACCATTATGAAATCTAGACATTATTTGCATAACTGAGGCATTAGGGATTATGTAGAATATATAGGAGACTTATATTACCCTTTCAGGAATATGAAGATAAGAGGATATTCACTTTATTATATACCAGCGTAAGGAGGAAAGAAGGTGTGTGGTTGTGTCAGTTTATGTTAAATAGTCATATCCAAAATCCCTGCTACTTAATTGATCTTGACTTTAAATTAATCATGACTATTGAATCAGTGTGCGGCTTAAAGATATCCTTAATATTAAAATAAATTCAAATAATAGAATAGGTGGCATTTTTATAGACCTCTACTCCTGGCCAGAGTCCCAGAATTTAGATGCTGAAATCTGCTGAAAGATAGATTTGAGAAACTCAGCATTGCCTCCACAGTGAATGGAAAACGGTAATAGTGAGTAATGGGTGTATTTTATAATTTACCTGGCTTACACATATGGGAAATTCACCTTGTCTAATATGGACGCGTAGTAGTTCTGCATTTACATAATTGATAACGTAATAACTTTTTGCCCAGATGGTCCTAAGAAACCACAAGATACGATGCACTAATAGACTCTTAAATATTATAAACTAATGATGAAAGTATGGTGGATGAAGTTAGAAGTTGAAGAGAAATTGTAGGAGCTTAGTGACCAATAATATAAATTAGATTATAATATGAATGCTGGATATCTGGGCCAAATTGTCAAGTTAATAAGGAGAAGGATCATAAGATTTCCGAAAGTGGCGATTTTTACCAAACAATTTCGAGACATGCTAGTAAAATCTAGAACTGGGATAAAAGGTTTAAAAGACCCAAAAACTTTTTATCATGTGGGAACATTTTATAAAATTATCATAATTTTTAAAGTGAACGTATGTTATGATTTATAATCACAAAAAAGATACCATAGTCCGTTATGTTTTAAAGATAACCCATTAGGGTGGCGAACAGAAAACCTGTTTGGTGGAAAAGAGAGATAAGAGAGAGAAAATTAATGAAAGGCGCAGATGTTTTAAAATTTCAAGGGTAGTAATAGGGAAGAGATTTAGAAAATTATAGAAAAAATAGAAATGAACTTAACCAGTCAATAAGAAGGGCAAAGAGAGAGGCAGGAAATTAATTTAGCAGCACTAGCAAACTGCTTGCTGAAGAAGTTTTTAGCTTTTATAAATTTAAAAGTAAGAATAGGAGAATTGGCTCCAATTAAAATTGATGAAAATTTAAGAAGTTCAAATAAGGAGTTGGTCAATATTTTCAATGCTTATTTTGCTTTAGTGTTACAGAGGAAAAATTAGATAATAGTTCAGAGACTAAATAGTTCTTGTATGCATGTAACAAAATAGACTTTACAGAATTTGAATTTGATGTAAAAGATATTAAACGTTTTATAGACCATATGATCGCCAACGTAAAGCTGCAGGCCCTGATGGTATATATGGAAGAATTCTGAAAGAGGGTAGTTTTAAGCATTGCAAAGGCACTGTAATTGATTTTTAAGCGGGTGATCTATAACATTTGGTGAGGTACAGATGACTGGAAAACATGCAATATCGTTGTGTCCTATTTTTAATTATAGAAAATGTAAGTAAGAGATTTTGGGAATTATAGGCCAGTTACTTAACATCTCTGGTTGTAAGTTCTGGAAAAGTTTACCTGAAAGGTCATATAGAGAAATATTTAAGAAGATAACAAGGTATTGTATGACTCCAGCATGGTTTCAGAAAGGGTGGGTCATGTCAGACAAACCTTTTAGAATTTATGGAATACATAACTGACTGCATTGACCGAGGAGATCCAGTTGATAATGTATATTTAGACTTTAGTAAAGCTTTTGATTAGGTTCCCACATAAGGCTGATGAAAAAAGTTATTGCATGTGGTATAGAGTGGGTGGTAATGGTTGATTAAAGAGTTGGTTACAAATAGAAACAGTGTGTACACTAATGGCAATAAAATCTCATGGGAACTAGTGAAGAGTGGTGTCCCACGGGGTTCAGTGCTGGGGCCACTAATGTTCCTCAATATATATAAATGATTAGATCCAGGGACTTAAATGCAAGGTTTTCAAGTTTGCAGATGGATACTAAAGTGGCCACTTCAGTTAGGAATAGTGAAGGATGCATAAAGAATCAAAATGATTCTTGATAAACTTCTTGGTGGGCAGATAAGTGCAAATGAATTTTAATGTAAAAAGTGTAAGGTTCTTCACCTTGGTTTTACTCAAATAAAAGTTTTACTACGATATGAATGGGGAGTGGCTTTAGTCTGTGGACCAAGAAAAGTTTTAGGTTGTTATAAGCAGTAATTTGAAAGTAGATAATCAATGTTTGGAAGCACTAGAAATAAAGCCTTAATAAGATGCTGGGCATAAAAATCGCAATGTTGTTTACAGAGCAGGAAGTAATAAGTAAACTGTATAATAGCTATGTTAGGCCAGTAATAGAGTTTGTGCACAAGTTTGGGCCTTAATTATAAGAAAAAAAATAAAAAAGAAAAGATAAAAAAAAGAATATAAAAAAAGAAGAAAGGAGAAAAATAGAAGCACGA
>JABUQX010074258.1:70000-92500 GCA_015478945.1 Trachelipus rathkii | reverse complement strand
GAATAATTTCGCCTCGGGTGTTCAGTAGGTATCTATTAGAACCCGCGTTGGACACCTTTTCGATTAAAGGTCGCGCTCCCGGGAACGGAAACTTCAGTACGTTCACTCCCGGTTTATCTATTCGGAGGTCGAATTTATTCGCCGTCTCCGGTTCGGTCGGGAACGAAAATAATTTATAATGCGCTTTACAGCCGCAGACGGTTTTTTGCGGGCGCTTCTTAAAATTTCCCTCGTTGCCGCGCGCGCCGAACGCATTTATAAACACGACCGGAGTTCTCGCGCAAGATTTTTCGGCGAATGGTAATGAATTGTCGTCGTTGTCGTCTTCGTCGTCGTCGTCGTCGTCGTCGTGGCCTGCGTCACCACGCTGATTCCAAACGACGTCGAGCTCGCGCTGCGATAAGGAAAAGTTCTTATTAATTACGGCTCCGTTTGGAAGAGCGAATATCGTTTTCGTTTTTAGAGGATCGGTTAGCGAGAGGCGTGGGGGCCTGGTCGTCGTCGTCGTCGATCCCGCTCTTCCATCTTCCGTCGCCGCGCTCCGACGAATTTTTGACATATTTCGGCAATCGAAATTCGAAAAGAAGTCGCACAATGAGACGGAATAAAATAAAAGGTCTTCGTTTAACAGCAACAGCGATTCATCGTCGACGAAATTTTTATTTCGCGATAAAAATTCGTCGGCATTTTGAACGCGCGTTGTCATTTTCATAAACCTTTTATCGCGATTCGTATAAATTTTGAAGTAGCTTAGTAGAACGGATTTAATCATTAGCAACGTGATGGTGACGGCGACAACCGCGAATAGAGCGCGGGAAATGAAACCGTCCAATCGATTCATTCCGGCGGCGATGCGGGATTATTAACTCAGAAAAGAGTGACCGGGTATTTCATCTCGGCCCGATTCTCGTCAATCAAACACAGTTTAAAAATTTCGATATTTCTATCGACGAGCGAAAGAACGCGCCTTCTTATCGTTATATCCGCGTTCGAAGACACGTGACCTAATCTTACGATAAAATGATTCACTTTTTCGAATTTCCTCTTCGGTTCGATTTTACGTTCGATTACCGAGGTTAGGGATCGGTCGTACTCCAACAGCCCCGGATGAAAAAATAATACGTTGTTAAATACGTAATTTAAAAAGTTTTGTTCGAAATCTCTTTCTTCGTCGACGTGGAAAAAACCGAAAGCGATCGCCTTCTCGTTGCCCTTATTTAAAAATTTATATAAACGATCGAAGGCGAGCGCGTTTTTGCGATATCCCCCGTTGCGAAAGATGACGAACTTCACGCGCTCTCCAGTCGCCGCGAAGAAATATCGAAAACTTTCGAGAAGAGAGATAAGCAATGTATTTTCGATCAAATGATTTTCGTAATCGCCGATAAAAATAGCGATTTTTCTTTCAATTTTCATTCTTTTTCTTTTATAAATTATTTAATAAATTGAAAAAAATAATATATTCGATATACATATTTAACTTATTTAATTAAAATTTGAATTTTTATATATTTTTTTACGGTTTCCTTCGACCGTCGGATGGTTCGGTATTAGGTCACCCGCATCTACGAAAAACGCGCCGACTGAACCTCGTCTCTAATTATGAAATTCGATTGGAATCCGCACGAGGATAAGATTCCACCGACGACGAAGAATGGCACGATCGTATACCCGAGGAATATAATTTTAAAAATAATCCGGCAGACCAAGGGGGAATTGGAAAGAATCTGCAACAACTTTTATAAGCACTACAAAATCGATATTCCATACGAGATGCTCAAGAATTTCGATCCTTCGCTGTGGGTTCTCGGTTTACCTAACAGCGACGACCACCTAATGGTCCTGCAAAACGTAAGCAGCGTAAGAACCAGATCGATTTTCTCTTCTCATATGCGAGATCTTCTCGATAACGCTCAAATAGAGAAAGTTCATGTGGAATGGATGGCGCGTTCGAAGGAGCCGCTAGCGTGGAATCTCGACGCCCCGCCGAACAATCTAGGAGTTATAATCACGAACCCCGGCAAGGCGACTAAGAATAGATACACCCCTTCATCGCTCTTTCGGAATATAAAGGTTATTCCCATATTGAAGCTGGACCTAACGCGAGAGGGCGAAAGCCAAATTACGGACGACGAAGAAGAAGCCGAGGTCGAATTTCATTTAAATACCGTCTGTAACGAAGCGTCGAAAATGAAATCCCGATACGCCGCCCTCGCCGCTACTTCCGCCGCCCGAAAGGTAAAGTTTGGCACCACGTCCGTCTCTGACCTTCCCTTCCAATCAACATCGACGACGTTTACATCCGATAAAGCGCAACAAAGTCGACGAGCGACCGATCAGCAGAACGTCCACGATGGCGCATCATCGTCACCGCCGCCTCGACCCCGCCATCTCAAAAGAACATTGAACGAAATTAGAGACTTGATCTCGCAATCTCCCTCTACGATATATCCGCCGGACAAGCATCGGAAACTGATGTTTATAAAGCGACTATTAAATACATCAACGGAAAATATCGATATTTTATCGGATAAGGAATACGATGGTAAAATATTCACGGTTGTGGCACTCCGAATAAAATAGGATAAAATCTCTCGTTTGTTTTTACCCATTACTAGTAAACGATTGTAATTTTTTTTTTCGTATAGTAAATTAATTTTTATTTTCTTAGCTCTTAAAGTTTAATTTACCACACCGCGCCATTTTTTTGACAAAAAATTCCATTTTATTTAAACGACTTTTTAGAATTCATCGAAATGAGCACTAAAAAAAACATCAAAAGGAGCGGAAGAAAACCCGAGGGTTTGAGTATTTTAAGAGACCCAAATCAAATTGACAAGCGTTTTACACCGCCTTGCCGAATTAATATACATAAAGTTGTTCAAAATATTTGTATCAGAATGCCGGAGGGTGAAGACGTCGATATCGGTGAAACGATCAATAAAGTGGTAGGGTTGAGTAAAGGCGAAAATAAAAACCAGAGAAGACAAATAGAAGGTGTTCCTTTTTGGACCGATTCCGTCCACCCCGATTTTCAATATATATTCTATAAGAGTAAAGACAAAAATGTGCTTGACGATAAAGCGTCTGTCGATGATGATGAAGATGAAGATGAAGATGATGAAGATGATGAAGATGATGAAGATGAAGATGAAGATGAAGATGAAGATGAAGATGAAGATGAAGATGAAGATGAAGATGAAGATGAAGATGAAGATGAAGATGAAGATGAAGATGAAGATGAAGATGGAGATGATGAAGAGGAAGAGATTTCCATTCGCAAAGAGAAACACGACGATATAAGTGACATCAATAATGATGAAGTAGATGTTTCTTTGAAAGACATTCGTAATTCCGATCCAGTTTCGAGAAAAAGAAAAACACTGGGCTATTTAAAATCAAACAATAATAAAAAGAGAAAGACAGGAGTAATGAAAGCAAAAATCTAAAAGTGATAATTTATACACGCGTATAGACAGTGTCTAGCGGGCGCTATATTATTTTTGTTAAACGAAATATTTGGAAAATTGCTTCTCAACTAAAATAAATATTTTTTTGGAATCATTTTTTTTTATTTTCTCGTTTCATGAAAATAACCACGATTATTTTATATTAAATTCTTCTAAATAATAAACCTTTTTTTAAAAAAAAATTAGAAACACCTTTCTCGCTACATTTTTTTTAATTAACAAAAAATAGTAACAATGACTACTATATCGGCATCGACTCCGAATATTGACGGCGCCTCTACCAGCACCGATGAAGTTGAAAATTATAGTACGCCTCGCCCGAATAAAGGCGAACCGCCACGTCGCGTGTTTATTATTCCATCAAATTCCGAAACGTTTTTTGATAACCTTATAGGCACTCTCGTTAGGAACGAACGTCTACACGGAATATCCTCATGGGTATTAGAATATGTCCTTAAAAATCGGTCGGAAAAAGGTGAAATTTTCGAAATGTTGCGAAAATTTGAACGCGATTTAAATATGGCTTTCGAAAAAGTTGGCGAAAAAGCTAGCACCGCCAACTCTGCGGGTACAAAGGGGGCGCGCGCTAAAAAAAGGGCCTCTAGGAAGAGAGTCATTAGTAATTCTAAAGTTAGAAGAGAAATTGCTCTTCAGGTAGAACACTTTCTCACGCCTCTGTTCGAGACGTTAACAAGGATGGTATCAGGCGTTAAATTTATAAACGATATCGTGAAATACAACGTGATCGCCATCTGCGCCAACCATTTGCGGGCGTACGCGAGAGGAAAAAACTGCACAATAATTTTAAGGGCTACCATTAATAATTTACTTAAAAACGAGAAAAAGCGTTTAGGCGTGTAAATGTATTTTTTTCGAACGATAAAAATCAAACCGAAGAAAAGGATTTTTTATTTCTCTAAATGGAAGAAATAAACCCTTTCGAGCTTGCCACCTTGACGATCGGATTTAATTTGTACCAGAAAATGAGCGTCGAATTTTCAAAGTAATTTACAGACTAAAGCTGGAAAATTCAAAAAAATTTGCAGTGATGATATATGAAGGGATAAGAAATTCGAAGGCTTTACCATACTCCGCTGCCGCAAAAGTAATTACGGGATCGCCCAGCGAGTAGCGAAACTGAAATTTAATTCTCCTATACCTTTTCGGAATTAAGAATATAAGTTTAGATTTTTCGGAACGCGACTAGCTTCTTCGCCGAAAGCGGATTTTTAGGTTTAAAAACGCGTAATATTTATATTTTGATGTGAGGATGGTTATATTTAGTACTACTGATTAGCAAAACTAATGTAAAGAGGGTGTTTTCGTATAGGAATTTTTCGGATGAAGGAGCCGAAATAAAAAAGTTAATAGGCGATAGAGAAACATCGCGGCGTTGTGCTAACGGTGGGGGTGGCGAGACGTCGACGTAAAGAACCATACAAAAATAGTGACGACCAATTAAGAGCTCGCTGGCACTATCCTCAAAATGTCAGACATGAAAATTATGTAGCGCGAACATCTGATCAAATAATGTCTTCTTTAAGATCAAAAAAGAGGCGGCGAAGCACTTGTCCTTTAAGGAGAGAACGGGACAAGGGAAATGGCGATGTGTGTCGGGGCGCAGGAGGACTTTCGGGGTGGGAAGATGGAGGACAAGTATAATATAAAGAAGCGGACTGCGAGTGTGGCGAGAGAGCCGGCGACTTCGGTCGATAATTGTTATTCGTGGAGCGTCGACCGTTCATGTTTTTAATCAAAAGCTATAGCGAATAGCGAGATGGTCGAATAGTATAGGAGAAAATATTATGGATTTAGCGGTTTCGTCGGCTCTCAGAATGATCAGAGTTTTGATTAAATAAAGAATAATAAATAAAAGAATTATTAATTATTTTTTTTTTCGTTTTTTACGATAAGAGATAAATTATAAGCGTATTAACACAATTTTTTTTAATTTTTTCTATTTTACAATAGGAAATATAAATAAAAGATATGGAATAAATAAACGTAATTAATAAAATTTTTTTTATTTTTCTTTTTACAGATATAAATTATCTTCACACTTTTAATTTTTTGGTGATGTGGTTCAAACAGAAAGAAAAGAGAAATGGGATTTTTCGGTATTATATTATTAGACGGTTTGAAATCGTTAGAAAAATGGTCAATCGATTCGACGAAGTATTAGGCTTTCTTCGCATAGATCAACCGGTATTCACGCGAAAGATAATTTAACGAAGTAATGGGTCTAGGGCGCTGGGGCGGAAATCTGTTTATTGGAAATTCATTAAAATAAGTCGTTTTCGGAGTTAAAAAGATTTTTCCGATATTTCAAAACACCTCGGAAAAATTCCGGTAAAGAGACGGAGATTTGAATGCTGTATGTTGTCCACTAGAGTGTGAGCGTCTCTTGATCGTGGTTTCGATCGGGTTCGTCGTCGCTTCGAAACGAGTAGTGGCGACGCGTTTCTACAGGTTTCAATATTATTATTTCAGCAAATTAGGCGAAACAGATGAGGGCTTGCTTGAAATATCATGCGACTTCGGTAACTTGGTTTTCGATCTGCAGGGAAAGATAACATCATACCTATCATCGTCGGGAGTTTTCACGTTCAATATAAAAAGTACGAAGATCATTGGAGACACAAATGGAGGGGAAATGCGAAATCTTTCAAAAACGATATAATTTTTTCTTGTCAACAATACGCGTCTATGTTAGAACTCAACAGCATCAACAAATATCACTCAAGGAAATTTAATTTTATCTATGGGTAAGATATAATTTTGCACGTAGAGCAAAGCCATAGTTTGGAGTATCTAAAAAGGAAACTCAGAATGAAAAGGATGCGTTTACTAATATAAACGTTTTTACTTTCGTATAAGGGAATGTGTTTTCCTAAATAACATATAATGAAAGCCCGGCGACATGATATATTGGCACATCATGTTTGAACGGCGTTTGCTCCTTCTCACTCATCTCTCCTGCGGCACTCATCCGGTTCAAAATAAGTCAACTTTTCTATTCTCCAAAATTCGTTGCAATGTCACTTTATGTTCATTTTTTGTTGCAAATGGAGTTTACGGTGTTTGTCGATTTCGTAAAAGCACTCGCTGAAAGAACGTAATATGCTACCAAATTGAAAAGTTGGTTTCTTCATTCCTAATTATAAAATAACAATTTTCCAGTCGGTATTGCTATATAATAATACTTTAACAATTAAAATGTGCACCGATGATGCTGCTGGCTGCTTTCTGCAGCCTAATATACGCAATGCGAAAGAAAATGCTAGAATAATGTGAAGAAAATGAAATAATTTCGCTTACAAGCTCAGTCGGCAGACGGGTGGCATTATGCCGCGGTCGCGAGCAAGCCGCGAATGGCGGGAAGCTTATTGTGTTACCACCTGAAAAAAAAATACAAACTGATCGTCAACGTGGCAGCGGCACAGATCGGTTAGTTCCGGATAGAGAAGAAAACTTATTACTTCGTACGGTTTTGTATGGATTAACTGGAAATTAATTTCGTAGATAAGATTGAACCCTGAAACTTAGGTCCTTCGAGCAGGTCTAGATACGTTGTTAATATGTACATGACACTCGCGTAGCGCAGAATAATGGGATGAATATAAAAATAGGACAGAGGGAATTTTTTCGGTTCAGTGTTTGGGGAAACTTTGCGAAAAATAAATTCTAAGGCACTACATAGATTGTCAACGTAGTCGGAGTATAGGGAACTGTATGAGAGACAGATATAAGAAGAGGAACGAGTTACGTCGTTCTGAGCTAAAGAAAGTATGCGATAGATGGGCGATTGGAGGAAATTTCGTTACTCGCCGCATTAATGGAAGGCGGTGAAACTAGCCCTAGGGAATCAACATGAAAAACCAAATACAGAAAGTCTTGATTTTATAGAGCTCGATTCCGATCTTCTGAGCAAGGTCGCATAGTAGATGCGTTGTAAAAATTTCGATCTTGCAATGATTTGATAAACTAGAGTGATTTTGAACGATCGAGTACACTCACGACGAAAAGATTTGGAAGGATTGTAATTATTTTCATTAAATTCTCTGATATACTCAGTATAAACACAGACTAACATCGAGAATCAATAAGACCGAAGAACGTTTAATCACAATTAGGAGCCCGAATATCACTTAGATGTTGAGAGGCCGACAGGGTGCCGTAAATAGAAGCGCGTTATGTTTTGAAAATAATATCGGGTAGGGAAACATCTTTTACAAAGCCAATAAACAGAAAATCTAGGTAAAATTCGAGAAAAGATTTCAATATAAAATGAAAATTATTCATCACAAAATTATGTGGGGAAGTAGTTTATCAACGAAGAGTAATTGAGGGAGTCATGAAACGAGACCTCGCAATAATCCTTACAGGACAACTATTCTGCTTGGAAGAGATTTGGCGGTAAGATAATCAAATCCGTTTCGCTCTATTAGACTGAATTATCACGCGTGGCTGAGATTGGGGAATTTATCAATACTGTGAAAAAATGAAAAGCGAATATATCAATAAACCAAAGACAGACTAGTTTTCAATCCATTGACGCATGATATGGTATGAGACACAGATAAAATATGTAGATAATAAAAAATAAAAAATATTAAACAAAAATTTGATTATAAATATTTAGTTAGTCATTAGTTGGTATTAAAAAATTAAAGGAAAAAGAATTAAAATTTTAACAAAAAATTTTAATTTATTTATTTTTGCGAGTTTTTCGCAGGTCAGATCGATTTGGGAAGGCGACAGACTGATCTATCGATAAGAGATAAATAATGGATAACTTCATAAGAAACAACGATGTGAAGAATATATCCATCGTCAATATCGTTATAAAAGTAAAAATTGAAATCTTGCAAGATCCCTTAGAGTTGGCGAGAATATTTCAATTCGAATTTAAAAAACAGAAAAATTTGTCTCGCCGGCGTCATGGTCGCCATCTAGGTACTCTTCGCAAACGAGTATCGTCATCATCAGCAGGAAATGTGGCGGCGGCAAAAGCAGTAACAACAAAACAGGCAGCAACGGCAGCAGAGACCGAAGCGGAGAAGTCCTTTTCTCCTTGTTCCTCATTCGGAGTTTTACGCGTGCCCGATAAAGAAATTGACAATGTAAAAAGAATATATAAAGCGGACGAAGAAAAAATATTAAAAGTTCTCGAAGAATTACAAAATTACTTGAATGACGATAATAACAACGACGACGAGAGAATCGCGTGCTGGTTCCCGTATTTCGACAAAGAGCTGTATCGCAACAACGGTTTAAATTTTATTCAGAGTCAATTTACCGCCGTTAGGCAACAAACGAAAAACCCCGAAACCACATGCCTGATTTTCCAAAACAGCTACGTAATGTTCGTCGGGCTGCGAGATAAAATAAACGAGGGCATCGAGGTCGCCCTTCAAAAAATTTCAAACACTATACAAAAGCCCGTGAGAATAGCCCAGAGTAAAATCGTCAACACAGTGATCAAATTTCGAGTCCCTTTTCAAATAAATATTCCCGCGATTCGGAAATACTTTCATTTAAACGACTTTATCTTCGCTTACAACGCGAATAAATTCGTCGGAGTTTTCGTAAAGTTCTTAGTTCCGACTCAATATTTACAGCACGACGAAAAAAAAAAATTAAGTCTCGAAAAAATCATAGAATTTTACGATCGACACCTGCCCGTGAAGCTCGACAATTACCGCGCCATTACGATTTTATTGTTCGATTGCGGAATATGCAGTTTACTGGGTAATCAAAAGGTTCAGGACTGGGAAATCACCTACCAACTCTTTATGGGCTTCTTCATAAATTTTTCGGCGGGGCCTAAAGCTCTCTCGAAAGTCGAAATAACAAAAATTCAAAAACTCTTCGGGTATAAAGATTTGGACTGGTACGGCAAAGTTAACTTTTTTCATCGCTTCGACACGTTCCCCAATTGCGAAGAAATGGATTTCGAGTATTTTAATCACGTCATCAATTCCGCATCCTTTAGAGGCGGGGTTAGCGTAGAAAGAGAGTACGACGACGACGACGACGACGACAGCGCCGACGACGACATCGACGACGACGACATCGACGACGACGAAAGAGTAAATTCCTACTTATTGGGGAAGAAAAAATTAAAACCGCGAGATGTAAAAGGACGCTTCGACGAAGTGCGTGGCTTTTTCACGCCTAAAGGAGATAACTGCGCGTTTAGCGATTACCTTAAACGATACCGCAAAAGAAAACGGGAGGGCATTAATAATAATGACGATAAAAGAGTCTTTAGCGTTCATAACGATTGGGGAGATTGTAATAGAAACAAGGTGTTTTTAAACGCCCATTCCATGTTCGACATAATGGAGAGCAAGCATAAGGTTATCAAAGTGAACAGAAATACCATCGGCCGCAACGTCGCCCGTTCTAAAATTCCCGGCGACCCCGAAAATTACGCGTCTTCTTATAGACGAAGGTACCAGGAAAAATTGTCGTGAATAATATGAGACAATCCAAGACAGAGACTGGAAACACCGAATGATATGAGATAATCCGAGAGGAGAAAGTGACAGAGGAGACTTTTCGACAAAAATATCGGAAATAAAAAGTTTCTTCCTCTCGATATAGAAAGGGAAATGCTAGCTCTTGTTAGTACTCGCCTATTAATTTATAATGATAATATAAATATTAATTCAACGATTAAAGCGAAAATAATTAATAAGATGAGCCCTCGTTCAGTAGGGTAAAAATGAATGTTCTCGGAACTTTATATACGCATATTGTCATGAATATCCACACGCCCTAGTAACTCAACTTTTCCGTATGTGATATTAAGTTATTTTCATTTTTACGTAATGCTTGTCGCGAAAATAGTCGATAGAGACCCGGTCGTTCTTTACGACGAGACGAAAAGACGAATAAAAAAGAAGAGAGGATAGATAATTAAAATATATTAAATAGAAAAGAGAATGAAAAAATAGGAGTATAAATAAAAATAATAAAGATATATAAAAGAAAATAAGAATTTAATATAAAAAATAAACCTTTTTAAAAATCAACCCCTTTAATTTGCCTAGAGGCGTTCGAACTCGGGGCATCGATATAAATTCTTTACAAAGTAAATACATATAAGAGATAACTTACTAAATGTTAAAATGTTACTGATTGCATATGTGTGAAATGGAAAAAAGCTGTGAAAAATGTTAGAGTGAAGATCGGAGGAATGCGCATTGGTATTAAAAGTTATTTATTTCTTGTAAGACTATGATTTTGTATCGAGAAAGCGATAAGAGGGGGAAGGAGTATATCTTTAGAACCTCAGAAGAATAGAGGATATGTGCGAATCGCATCCAACCACCTATGTTGGGATGACGGAACGAACGAGGAAATAGAGTTCATAGAAGAGCGAAAGACAAGAACTAGGACAGAACAAGATCTTTTGCAAATCGAAAAGATAAGCTTATCACAATCTAGAACAACGGTGGAAGGGTATTTTTTCAATAACAGATTACTAGAGGAGTTCAAAGAAAGTAATATGTCACGTAAACCCACCAACACTTCTAAGAGAAGCATCAGAAGATCTACTAATATAATAAAAAAGAGATATACACAAAGAAATAGAAGAAAGAATCAAAAGGGGAAGATGCGAGATGACAGAAACGTATGACTAAGGAGTAGATTGTAGTCTACGACGACAAGCGTGATTTAAAGTTCGAAATGTCGGCCAGAGTTACAGAGTATGTGGTAGAGCGGTGAATGCGCGCGTTGAGAGAGATTTTAACGGATGGATGTAGCCGATCCAAACGATGCCATATTAATTTCAGGATATAATCCTCGTGCGGGAAGGCGCCTCTCACTAAAGATTTTGAGAAGTGGAAGGTACACTCAGCGTACGCGGAAACGGCGAGCAACATTCTATAAAACGCACCGAGAGACCACACTCAATACAAAAGAAAACGCAGAGCACTTCACATAAACTAAAAAATAAGAACGTAAAAAAAACGTAAGGAGATAATAATAAGAATACAACATTTCGAATGATCAACAGACCGCCGAATTGAGTATTGTATATCGCGAAGGAATAATGTTGGCTTACGATGTAGGGGGGATGGGCACGGTGCAACGGGTACATGGATGATTGAAGATCAGTCGTGGCTGAAGTCTTCTTCTCCTTCTATCACATGAATCCGGGAGGGAGGGCAGTAAGAATGTTTTTATTAATACGTGAAACTAAGCCTCGGCGTCTGACGATTGCAGGTGACGTAAGTATCATCGCGAATCATAAGTGCATCCGAATTCCTCACAAATGACGCGTTTAAACGCGGCGAGAATAGACGCCGTTGGCGGGAAGCGCGCCCGTTTAATGCGGTCTAGGTCGAAGAATGAAAAGGTGGAAGGAAAAGTTTCGATAGACGACGACGACGAGAGGTCTTCCATACGTCGGACTCCGTCAAATGTTATAAGTCATACACTGACGGCCCCGTGTCTTGGATTACGAACCTAAGGAATAACGCCACGAGTATAGTTTCGCCGATAGTTCTACCACCAAACCAAGATCATACGAACGCTACGCGAGCCGTTTTATACCTCCCCGTCGACCAAATTAATTATCCCGCTCCGATGAACTACGGCGGACGCGGCGGCGGCGGTGGCGTCAACGTTAAAGTTCCTTCTATTTACGAGCATTTCGGAGACACTCTTCCGAGCCTAACGTTCGGGCCGATTCCATCGCGAGCGGCTTTTTACGTCCATCCCGTCGAAAACGTTCTGGGAAATTTTACACCTCAAAACCCGATCGATTTCGACCTCCTGATTAATCAGGCGCTAGAAAATTCTAGATTGATCAGCGGTAACGTTATAGGCGGCCACGAAACCTTGATGCATACTCTTTTTAACGATTTTTACGAAAAAAATAAATATCCCGATAATTTAAAAATTAAAAATATGATTAGTCTATTCGAGAAAACGAGGCTTTTCGCGGAGCACACGTCCGTGATGACTAGCACTCGCATTTCAAAGTCAACGTTGTCGACGCCCTTTTCGTCGAGTCGCAACCCTTTCGTCCGAAATCGAAGTCTGTTGTGCTCGGACCAAAAGATGTGGAACAAGAAAGAGGCGAAACTATTCCCGTCGTATACCTCTTTCCTGGGCACCGCCGCTTTTTTCAGGAGGTACCGAAGCTACGCCACTCTCGTGGGTTTGAAAGACGTTGAAAAAAAATTCGATACGCTTCTTTTGGAGAAGATTAATTCAACCGCAGGAAATTTTAATCAGCTCGTGGCCCCCACGTCCCTGTACCACTGGGACCCCTTGGAAAATAACACATACACTACGCTAATAAATAAAATCGACAATAGCGTTAGAATAAAAGAAGACTTCGTCGAGCGAAACTCCTCCTCCTCCTCCTCCATTTGTAAATTAACGAGAGCGTCGAGTATTGAGGACGTGAAGTATAATCAGCTCGTAGATTTTTGGTTCGACGAATCCAAGGTTGATTCTCTCGACATGGGACTCACCTACAATTTTTCTTTGAAAAATATCGACGTATCGAAGTTGCGTATGCGGCCCGTAATTCTTCATAACGCCATCGTCAACACCAACCCTAACATAATCGATGATGCGAAAATGGTTCATTCGTCGACGAACTACTTGTATCGGTGTATGCAAAATATTTTATCGTCTATGTGGTGGCAAAATATTTACGATGTCGACAGATATAAAATTTCGTACCACCTCACCGAAGACGATCCGCCACCGGCCACAGATACTTAAAATACTTTTGCTTAATAAATTTTTTAGTTAATAAAAGTTCCGGTGATATAAATTCTTTTTTCATCTTTCTGCGAGTAACGCGTACGCGATAGAAAGACGCGTCATGAGCCGTGAAAGAAGAAAGTTGGGCCATTTTTACAAACGAGTTTTAAAAAGGTATTTAAAATATTATAAAAGGAAAAAGTTTTATGATTTCGTCGTCGTCGAGGAGCGTCGACGTAAAAGTGGTTTCAGGGATTGCAAAAAAAATATAAACGATATTTTAAAAGCGTTTATTGATAAAAATGTCAACGTGTACGCCATGAAATCTTACGAGGATCGTTTGAAAGCATGCGTCGTCTTGATGAAGTATTGCACGGAGACTCTGTTGCCCCGTTTATCACCAAACACCATCGTTCTGAAACTGCAAAACTTTAAAACTTTCCTCGGTGTATCTAAAGATATGAGGTTTGTATTGCCGATGGTGAACACTAGAATCGTAAACGATTTCGTAAAGGAAGATTTGGTCGCGATCGCTTAATAAAAAAATTGAATCTCAGTTGCGAAACAGGTCAGTATCGAATAAATGAATTATTCGCAATAGATCCGAAGCGAGCCGATATTCACTGGTTCAAGACCGTAGAGGCGTGGCTTGGGTAATAATATATATGATCTAATACTACTTCCGATATATAGGGAGTGTGTTTCGATTTCTTGATTTAATTATATTCAAAACTCTCGTTATCGTCTCTGAAAATAGAAAACGATACCTGACGTTATCTGATTATTCCGCTAATACTTAGAAATCTAAGGGACATAATATTATTTTGATTTTTATCAGTTATATCGTTACGACGTCTAGGTACCGTAATGTTAGTCGTAAGGAGTGATAATCGGTATAAATTTGACTATTCGGTACCGAAATACGAATAAAAATCGATAAAATATTTGCTCATAGTTGTCCACCGCAAAAGCGTATATACGGAAATCATCGCTAGGATATCCGTGGACCTATACGTCCT
The DNA here is from genome assembly GCA_015478945.1 of Trachelipus rathkii. Classification (NCBI taxonomy): domain Eukaryota; kingdom Metazoa; phylum Arthropoda; class Malacostraca; order Isopoda; family Trachelipodidae; genus Trachelipus; species Trachelipus rathkii. Next base: position 78,276 of record JABUQX010074258.1, on the reverse strand, counting down.
TGCATTGCCTATAACAATATATAAATCATAAAATACGAACGTCAGCGTCAAATACGGAGAAAAGACTACAATATATTTCTGTAAACATTACCAGATCGATGAAAGGAACGTACATATGATGGACTTACTTGGTGAGAACGGCAGAATTATACACGTGATAATATTATATATTCGAAAACATAACTATAACACTCATATTTATTTATTTAACAATATGGTCCGATTTCCAGTGGCTTTCCGGTCAGCAAGCCGCAGGATACCATGGACTTCTAATTCATACCTGAAGATTAGAGGAGTGTGGCGCGCGTCTGTTGGTACGCGCGGGTGATTGGAACCATAGTGGGGTAGTTTTTCCATGGAGGTGCGCGCACGCTTGCCCGGTGCCGTCTCGAAAATTTATAAATTAATTTAATATCACTCACATATGCCGTTAGTTATAACAGCTAATGTATGCGAAAGTAGCTATATGAAATCTGAAATCGGTTAGCTGAAGTTATGACCAACTATAAAATTAATATTACTCTACCACTGATGGAAATCGAATAGGGCGTACCACAATCCTAGTACACTTAAGAATAACGGCCGAAGTTGTCAATCTGCATTTAAAATAAATGGAGTGTGTGGCTAGACATTATGTTGTTCATAGCAGAAGAACTTACTGCGGATAAGACTGATTTCTATAAATTCTTCCGCGGAAATAGGGGTATTTATAGGAAAGAGTAACATTTATATTGCCAAATAAATACTCAAAATAAGGGCCGCATAAGTATCTATTATTAATTTTTCAGTGAACAATTTTTGCTTTCATGCCTTAAAACCTCATTTCGTGTAATGGAGAAATAAATTGAAAAATAAAAAATGCAGACCTATTAAATTACTTATTTATCTTAAGTCGATCATAAATATAATATACGTTACTAATTTATTCATTTATCTCGATTATTAATCTTTTTCTCTTAATACCTCTTATTACACAAACACCTAATTTTACCACATAAACATTGTGTCACGAGAAAATGCCTATCTAGACGAGCATATTGATGTTACGTCCGATGATTGAATTCGGCTATTTAGATTTATTAACAAGTTTTTTTGGACCGTCGTGGAGACTTTCTTCTTGTATTCTAACTTAATTAGAAAATTAAATACAGTCGACTATATATGGAGAGGTACTCTGATATCGACGAAGGATCTTTGTTGGAACAAACAAATCATTTAGATAGATGCGCATACTAATTCTAACTTGGAGTACATACTTTTCACGGTACACTCTTTAGTAACAGGCGATACTTCCACTCACACTGACCTGACCATTAAACATTGACAAGACCCCAACCACTTGCAACACTCCTTGAAGAACGAGTAAAGAATAAAAGAGTGACAGCCGAGACTGTCCGATATATTTTTATCACCAAAGGCCCAACGAAGTGCTTGTATCTATAATCGAATACCACCGTGTTTGTATATACCACGATTTCCTTTTCTTATCCGAGAGATATGGCCGCCTTCCACGCGATATTATCGAGTTTATCTTAAGGTGCTTAAGTCTGGACATCGTCTCCGCGAGTCGAGGTTGATTGGGAGAATGAATAAATAAAACTTGTGGTATTTTTGGTTGTGTTGTCATCGTACATAATTATTATATTGTTTCAGTCGAGGCGCGTTGTATCATTTTAGAGTGTTAAGGTTATAATTGTGCTTTAGAGAAAATGAAACTGATAACCCTGCAACCTTTCGAGTTAGAGTTTACACTTTCACTACGTATTCTGCCTATTTATAGTATTGAGACCAAGCGAGCCATGACCGCGTCGACAATTCGCGCGATATCGCCGTATTCAGATTCCCTGCGTGTACACTCGCACTCTTATTATATTCATTCTTAACCCCGACACTTTAAGGTCTTTTCGGGAAGAGCGGGATTCTGTGACGACACTGCGACAGTTCTCTTAGTGGTTTTCGTATCCTTCTCTCTATCTCACTAATTTACCGGCCGCCCTATTATACTACTCCTCTGTCGTCGTAGCAATGATCCAGGCGTGTATCGTCTCTTCGCTTTTATTTTTATCAACAGATGTAGTTGTGTTTTGCTAACTCTCACGATTTTCAAAAAGCGAACTCGGAGATGTGTATCTTTGATATTATGGCGTTTTCGAGGGTCTCTGAATCTGAATGACTTCGCCCGCTGCTGCCGTGTAAATACCATTCCAAATTGTGATCTACCTCTCTACATTATCCTTCACCTGAATATATCATTCACTCTGACATAATCATTTCCGAAGGTATTGGTCCACGTTACTTCAGAGCTATTAAATTCTTCGGCCAATACCGGGCCATAATTTTTGCGTTAAAGTCTCGTTTCGCCTTCCGTAAAATGTATTCACTCTAAATAAAAATGATTAGATGTTCGCGTAATGACGAAACATTTGCCTCAATGCCACGAATGAACGACATACTTAATTTTCTATCAGATTAATCTCGGCAAGTTCTAGTTTGTCACAGGTGTCCTCGCACTAGCAATAACGCTGCATAATCTCTCTGATCGTTCTTTGGAGCACTGCCAACAATTGGGAACCATTAAGAACTATATGATGATAGTATTTTTCTCCTGTAATATATATCGAATCGCCTGTAATGTATTAGTCTTTGGTTGTATACATAACTATATGCGCTTTTTCAAATCTTCCTTTGTCTGATTACTTTTCCGAAATTCCGAATTACTTCCGCAATCTTTTTCTGTGTTTCATTACTGTTCTTCAAATACTGTACATAATGTGCAATTTAGTCTTTCCGAAGACGCACTTCAATATCCGTCGCATTGTCGGCGCGCACAAAAATTCCGGCATTATATGGGGCACTGTAGGTGAGGGTTTTTGGCTTAACTCAACTCAGGGTTCCGAGTTATTTAATCTCCATGTTAAGTTGCTTCAGGAGAGATCCAGTTAGCATTAGATATTCTCGCCGCTTTGGTTATTCCATCGATCTATAGAAGCTTCCTCATTGGATCTAAATCACGTCCCCGAGCAACCGAGTGTAACATGTTGAATCCGATTATATTAAAGTAAACGCGCGAACGACCCGTTACATAATTCTTCGTCGATTTCCCTTGGCTATTAATTCTATGTTACTTGGACGCCGAGGATACCTTTAACAAATTACATCCCCAAGATAAATATTCATTTTAACCTGCTTCATTAAACATTTAAGTTACCTGAGAATTCGCCTTGGGGGTTCTTACCAAATCTAAATTTCTTGTCCGGTATCTCTTCGGGATCCTCATATCAGCATAGCCCGCGGCGGGGATAGCGCTGTCGATAAACTCCGCATTTTTAAGACTTTTCAACGGAATAATTGAGTTTAGTTCTCGTTTTAAATATCCCATATTATAAATATGAAAGTGGCGTCTATTGCAACCGTTTTCGCTCAGTCTCTTTTAGGAGCGATTCTTTTTGGAACCACAAATAGGAGTAGGAGTTCGGTTAAAGGTGGTTTCGAGACAGGCCGTTCTTGGGAATGCACTCCTCTGCCTGACATCCGTCCGCACAAGGGTATTCGCTATCACCCTTCCTGCCAAATAGTCTACTTTCTCGTCCGCGACAGAGTGTTAAAAACTTTATATTCCCTCCTGTATATTGCCTTCCCGCGCGTGAGTGACAAACATCTATTGTATCGATACTCACAACTACTGCATCCTCTATATGTGATCCTCCGCGGATGCTGCCTCGGTTTAGGATATTCGGTTAACACTATTTTCCCCACAACGATGGAGGCAGCTGCTTACATTTGGTAAATATATTCTTCTCTTTTCTTGGTCCTAAATCTTTAGATCTGAAAGTTTTTTCGCAGACTCACATAAGTCACCAACTCGAGCCAGGGTTTACCCCTTGAAAGGTCAGCCGAAGACACGCCCGTTGAACCCTCCTTTGTCTTGTACAAGATTTTTAACTCCTCTGTTCGAGGCGTGTCTAAAATTACACACTTTCCACGACGATCTGGTCATGTTTTGCTACTATATTCCCTTCTTTGCTCACTATGGCCACACTTTTATCATTCCAAACGCGTGCAGTAATATAAAATTTTTCGTACGGCCGATTTTTCGGAGCTGCAGTACCTTCCGTAATACTCCTTAGCTTTTAATCCGCTGGTTTATTCGTACAATGGTATATACAAGTTTCAGGCATGGGACTGTATCACATATTAGAATATGAAGATGGGTCGCGCTACGAGTTGCGTATCGTCATATGGTAGAGAATAAGCTGAATTCTCCTCCATCTATCTTTCTGTTCCGGTTCCAGATCGACACTTTTGTGCTCTGCCAAAGGTTGAGACACATACTTGAGAGTCTTCAGGTTTAATTTATATATTGTTCAATATCCATCTGTTCTTTTTGTCCTGTATTGTACCATCTTTGCCCTTTCCGCTTAATTTTGCGTTCTGATCACAAGGTGGTTGCCATCGTCTTCACTTAGTACGCCACGACCGAACAAAGCGGGTTTTTGGGCGTAACTCACTCTAAACCCCCTCCCTATCCGCCAATTCTCTCTAACACTTTTCTGTCCTTTCTTAATAATTTTTCGGAAATCTAATCCTACGCCAGCAAGATCTTTGAAAAAACTAACCTGTTCTGTTATCAGTGTATCCGTCCGTTTACTGACGGGCTTTCGCCTGAGGGTTCAGGAATGTCGCCGGTCGTGTGCTGTAAAATCCGTGTACTGCTTATTTTTAAGGGTCGTTATAGGCTGAATCTGGCGTTCTTCGCACCAGCATCAATATTCCATTCGGGTTTTGCTTGTTGGGTGGCATGGCGCGAACAAGGTCGCCATCGTTATGAGTGCATGATTTAAATCGTTCACATCTTGGGTGTGGTCATGTTTCATGGGTTCTAAATCCCTAGCTCTGTTGACTAACTTTTACTCATATAAAACACTCTCTTTTTCATTGGCTTCATCACATTACCACTCCTATGGCCGAACGGCTTCACCCTACATTACTCAATCATTTTGATAGAACGTCCTTTTCAAATACAATTAGCTCACGCTAGAACGGCACCCTATGGAGCAATTAGCATCTGATCTTTTCTCTGAATTTTCTTTGGTGCATTAACAAAACAAGGTTTGTTTTCAATTACTCTAAAACTCAGTTCCTCCTTTCCACTCCACAATCTTTCACACAACTATAGACATCTTTTAAAAACATAACTCAGATATTCTGTCAGTTCTTAATATTTTGGTGCTATATTTTCTTAGTAATATTTCCTTGGAAATATCACATTACTTCTCTCTTCTAAACAAGCTTCTAAAGGTTGGGTGTTCTGAGACGCATTCAGAATTTCTTCACACCACCTCAGTTGTTTGATCTTTTAGGGTGTTCGCCCCGGTAGAAGTATGCCTCACGCATCTCTGGAGTAAATTCCACTCAACATGCTCCGTTGAGTTTTAAGAATATAAGATGGGATAAACAGTTCCATCGCACGTCTTATATTTATGCTATTTTCAGAAAAGCAGAAATGAAAACCTTAGAATGAATTGGAAGGAGGTGGAGAAGGAGGTATAGCTCCCGAATTATCTAAAGTGGAATTGGAGGCATATTCCACATTCACACACACACACACACATATATATGTATATATATATATAGTATATTATATATTATATATATAATATTTATATATATATATATATATATAATATATATATATATATATATACTATATATATATATATATAATATATATATATATATATATATATATATATATATTATTATTATATATATATATATATATATATATATATATATATATATATATATATATAATATATAATGTATATATATATATATATATATATTATTTATTTTACATATTACTAACATGTGGGACAAAAAGGGGTTCCCTCCCCTTAGTAGCAAGCGATTATGTATCTCTTTCATAATCCATTGTATCGTTTATATCCAAACTTCTCTGACTAGTTAATTTCCTTCCAATTCTTGTTGTAATTAACTTATAAATCCAAATAATATATATATATATATATATATATATAAATATATTATTATTAATTAAAAATAATTAAATAATAATATATATATATATTATAATATATATTTATATATATATTTGATATATATTATAATATATTAATTATATATATATATATATCAGTATATATATATATATCTAATTTATATATATATATATATATATATATAATATAATATATTATATATATATTATATATATATATATTATATATATATATTATATAATAGATATATATAGCAAACGCGGTGGGATGACTATGGATGCAGGACGAATCCATTGTATCGAATGTTAGATAGTACAGAGTCAGATCACAGACAAGGAAGTTGTATTCATAAAATTATATTTGTATATATTTTGATATATATAATTTATTATAATCTATATATATATATATATATATACTATATATATATATATATTATTTATACTGTATATGTTTTAAAATCTATTCTCTTATGCACGACAAACACCCTTTGCATAAAAATCCGCAAGGAAAGTGAAAAAAAATATGTCACCAAGCACTTTCGTGTATTTTTCCCTTTTACACATTCATCAAGGTGTGAAAAGAAATTTTACAAAAAAACAGTACTAGATAAGAGGTTAAAACAATTCGTTATTTCAAAAAATCAACAAATCAAGGACCCACAAAAAGGTCATCAACCTAACCATAAACCAATTTGTTTATTTCAAAAGAAGAATCAGAACTTAAGGTAAATCTTAAGCAACTACCATAACAATAATTCTGAATTAAAACAATCAATATAAATTATATAAAAATGGATGTATAAAGCTAAAATAAAAAAAATAATGTAATGAAGAAATTAAACAAATCAAATAGCAAAAAAAGTTGGTTGTGACTTTTTGTGGGCTCTTGATCTTACGCGCTTTTTGAAGTAAAATTGTTTAACAGCAGTTTTTATTTATACTGTGTTTTTGTAAACTTTCTTTGTTACACCTTGTTAATGTGTGGAAAAATACACGAACTTGCTTGGTGACATCCTTTTTTCATTTTCCTTGTGGATTTTTATGCATATATATATATATTATATATAATATATATATATATAATATATATATATATATATTATATATTATATATATATATATATATATATTATATTATAATATATTATATATATTATATTATATATAATATATATATATATATTATATATCAGTGATGGGCAGTTATCTAGATACATGCATCGGCGATACGTATCGATCGATACATTTGTATCGGTTATCGGTATCGCTTAGACAATTCCTAAATGTATCGAGTATCGGTATCGCTTTATGCTTTTTTTCTATAGATGTATCGGAAAAAATCGATAATCGATACTCGATACATTTCCAAAAAAAATATCAAATACTAAATATATATATATATTATATATTATATATATATATATATATAATAATTATATATATATATAATATATATTAATATAGTATATTTATATATATATTCTATATATATATAAAACATATATGATATATATATATATATTATATATATATATATATATATATATATAATATAATATATATATATATATTGATATATACTTTACTGTAGTATTTCAAAATTGCAAGAGTGGGAAGGAGAAGAAACGAGGTGGAGAGAATGGTGGGACACAGTATGGAGAGGAGATAAGAAATATTGCAGGAGAGATGTTGATAGATTTAATGTTTTTTAAGGCAAGTAATGAAGATCATGAACTGGTTTTTTTCCACATGAAGGACCTCACATAGGTTTCACATTCAAAGATATAGATGGAACAATTCCACAAGGAGAAATTCGGAACATGAGATTATAATAGACTTATAATATCGTCTGGATATGTAAGGGCTAACACGAAAATAGTGAACAGTGATACCTGGAGTAGCAATTATATTCGGATCATAGCTTATTGGTGACAGGACCTGAAGGTGGAAGACAGACCAAGTTGCAAGTAAGAATAGAATGTGATTAAGTGGAGTCACTGAAGGAGTGTGACAAGAAGGGAATATATTGAAATAATAAGTCAGAATCATAGAACAATTTAGAGACAGTGCGGAGAGATAGGGGGAAATACAAGAATAAAGTAACAGGCAGCAAGGCAGAACCTGGTAAAGGATGGGTAGGAGGAACGAGGAAAAGACACAAGAGGCGGTGCGACTGAGCAAGTGAAGGATGGCAAGAGAAAGCAGTATGATGAGAAGCGTGGTTTGGAAAATAGAATACTAACAGAAAGGG